>SMSQ01022446.1:0-22655 GCA_019453375.1 Ctenoplectra terminalis | reverse complement strand
CAAAAAAATCAAAATGAACTGAAAAAATATACAGTGCAAGGGAGATAAAAATTTTTATCCAAATTTTTAACAGAAAATAATAAACTTACAAAATTTCTATGAAACGTTACGAACCGGTCCTATTGACCATTTTAGCGATTCCAGTGTCAAGAGTATAATATTTACAAATCTCTAATCAAGTACAAAATACTCCAAGAAACATATCCTTCAGTCAAAGGATAAAATATTTTAATTTCAAGTTTCAATGTTTCCCTCTCAAGAAACATCCGTTAAGCAACTCGTTCGTATAAATTCCCTCTGGTGTACATTCAGTACCACTCGTCTAACAATTACATTCGCTCTCGACATTGTCGCGTGCCAGCAAGTAAAACATTCTAGGATACGGGCACGACGAGTTAAACCAATGCGAGGGTACGGGTGTGCCGCGAACATTAAATGCACTCTTCGTATTTCATCCTGTATAACCGTTCATGAATCAAGTGTACAAACAAAGCGGGGCACAATGACCAATTTCGCGAGAAGAGATCGGCCTCCTCGAGCTCTTTGAACCCTCGACGAGACGTTCAATACGGGTCGCGGAGAGGATATGAATGCGAACGCGGAAAACTGTTTTAATGGAAGAACGATCAAAAACTGGCGTCGCGGTGGGGGGATTGCCGTTAATGAAAAGGCGAATGTCAGGTTTTATGACGATAGAGAGAGGAAAAGAAAGGAGAGCCGGCACGGAAGCATACGGAATTCTGACGAATCCCTGAATTTCTTGGCAAACTAGAAGGGTCGACAAGAGGAGGGCCACTCCATATTTCGTGGGACGTGGATTTCAGTTCGTCTGAAGAAGGGAGAAAATTCCGTGGCACGACGTGACGTTTAGTCGAGCACGTCAAAATGAGCATCTGTAAGTAGAGTTTTCGAATTTACGACCGACCCCGTGGATTGTTCCGGCGAAGAGCATTAAATAAAAGGGTCCTTCCTCTGGATGTAATCGATTTACGCGTGTACGAGCGCATTTACGGGTATGTATAATGCTTCGGGGAGGAGGATTCGTCGAAAGACAGCGAAACTATAGTTATCGAATTTAAAAGGAAGCGTGGTAGGGTAAACGAGCTGGTAGTAAAGCGGTTTACAGCATTGTGTTTGCTTTACTCATCCTTTCTTTTCGGACATATTTACGTACGGAGAAGGTCCAGTCGAAAGGTTTATCTTAAGCTTGGTACGTACATATCTGTTAATGACTTGTATGATAATGGGGAAACGGATTTGTTATCTGAAATAAATATTGTAATTTGTGTCGTTCTAAGAAATTGTCCTGTGTGTATAAATTGTAGTTGATACCGGATATTTAGTTTCGTTGCTAGAATTGCATACCGGTATGCTTAATTTCTAAACAATTTGAAAAATATAACTACAGCTGAGAAAAAGATGAATATAAGAGACAACTTCGGGATTGTAAAAGATGTAATTATTTTATTAATTATGCTTAATTATTTAGTAAAATATTAGCAAAATATTTCCAATTATTTTGTATAGAGAATGGAAAATAAAAATATTGTGGGTAGAGAATGTCTTGGTGTGAGAGAGAGAGAGAGAGAGAGATCCCTGATAAAGGTCTTATTTAATATTAATTTTATTATTAATATTAATATATTTATTAATATTTAATATTATTAAGGCTAGGTCTTAAGTTTTCGGCCGCACCAATACGATGGAACCTCGTTTGCAATTGGTTCGGCCTTTAGCCGGAAAATAATATAAAAGAGCCGAGGAAACATAGTTTTAGTCAGAATTAGAATTAGAAATAGAATTAGAAATAAAGTTAGAAATAGAGTTACATAGAGAGATAAAGTTTAAGTCAACCACTGCAAAAGCTCTTCAAATATACACTACTATTCCTACAATATAAAGCTGTATTATTAAAATATACTATTAGTAACTGGAAATATTACATCTTTTTATCGAACGATTGGTATATCATAAAATTGAATTATTCATTTTCTATGATTCATTTACTAGCACCAACGTATGTATAAAGTAGAATTAACGTTATAAAATTTACATACTGTATCAAATGTAAATTCGTGTCACACTGCTCTGATGATCTACAACGAGTAGAAACAGAAAACGCCAACAATATTTTTTCTTATTTTTATTACTAAAACGTGCTACAAGATTTATCGAGAAATAAATGGAGCGACCTACATAGCAGGAGTAACTCTACAATCTTCCTGGAAAGTTATAAATCACGCAATGATACAGAAAGACAACATGAGATAAAACAACACCGCTACAAATCAATGAAAGAGCGTATAGCTTTTAAGCAAAATTTCAAATAAAAGCAGCACATGCAACAAATACAATACTTGTGTATATTTACAGATCTTTCTTTATGTTTCCCTTCTTCAAATTATTTATTTATTTTTTTTCGCGATTCCGTTTTCATTCCACCAAGTCCAACTAACGCGAAGTGTCCAAACTATTAACCAACATTTTACCATTAATTCAATTCCGTCGTCGGATAGACAATGGATATCGAAACACGTTATCGAACGTCATTTCCCTCGCACAATTTTCAACGAACGTAAACACCTACAGAATGTATAACACCCCATAGAGATGTAGCAGTATAGAAACTCACCCTTTCGGAGTCTGCTTTCTGTCAGACAGTTGGTTGGTGAAACCATTGTTCTCTGAGCCGCAGACCTCGTTGTTTGACGGAAATCGTTAATTACTCGCGTAATTAGACCTGGGAATCTCATTTACATTTGCGTACCGTACAGGTGAGAAATTTGTTTGTGTTATTCTGTTCGAACCAAAATACCATGGAAAATATATTTCTACCCCTTTCTGATTAATTTGAAATAAAGGAATCGTGCGTTGTTTCAGAAGAATAATAAAAATTGAAGAAACATAATAGTGGAGTGGAAGAATTTTACCACTAAACATATAAATATTGGAAACGTAATATTTTCCAATCAGACTTACAAGGAATTTTACGGAGTTAATACACGCCAGTTTTGATGAAATTTTTATATGGTATATCTCGATAAAATATTTTACAGGTATTTTTTTTATATTGGCTATTGTTCATTATGAAGGGGTGATGTCAGCCCTCAAAGTAGGGGGTGAAAAACCTATTTAACCGTTAGCAGTCGTATTTATTTAACACTAGATTTACGGAACCCGTCAATTTGACGGATTTCAAATTTCACGCTTAAGATTAACAAGTACACGCGGGGAAAATGTACATTAAAAATGAAATTTATATACAAAAATGTGCTAAATATTCCTCCAGTGACAACAATTTGTTAGTTTAAAATAAAATTAACTAATATTCTTAAAACAAAACTGTGTTTTAACGTATCCATCGAAACGATCCAGCTATGGTCCGTAAATCTAGTGTTAAGATACGGATCTTGTAGGAATTTATTTTCGCTGAACGTGTGTTAATTATATATTATTTTCTTTAAGGAAATTCGTATAATAAAATAACACATAACGTTTCCGTTAAATTATATTGAAATGAGAACTGTAAAGAATCGTTTTGATCTAATGCAGTATACGATCATAGTGATTCTTCGCGTTGCTGAGAGTGGACAAACGACCGCAAAGGGTTAATAGTGTATCTCGAAAACTATCGGAGATAGAAGGAAAGTTTAAATATTTTTTCGTCCATTTCTTAATCACAAATCCAACAGTGTAAAAAGTTTAAAAAAAAATTAATTCGTTTAAAAACTTTTCACCCTGCTTTGAGAACTGATATCACCCTTTCAAAATGAACGAAGGCCGATATAAAAGAACATGTTTCTAATCATTTTTGGGGTTTTATATCGTACCAAAACTTCATCAAAAAAGGCGCGTGTCAGCTCCATAACATTCCTTGTTAGCTGTACAGGGTGTCCCAAAAGATCTGTGAGTTCCTTTAAAGGGTGATTCCCGAAATAATTCTAAGCAATTTTTTCCTATGCGAAAATATCAAATTCGGCTTTGTTAACGAATTATTAACGAAAAACACTGACCAATCTGAAAGCGAGGAAGGCGATCAGCCACCTACGAGACCGTTGTCTCCGTATATAAACACTTTATATACCACATGGATCGTTTAACACTAGGTTTACGGGCATTGATTGGATCATTTTGATGGATACATTGAAATACAAATTTTTTGTAATATCATTAGTTCGGTTTACTTCAAATTAATAGATTTCTGTAAGCAGCAATTTATTTAGTCAATTTTTCTATATAAATTTCATTTTGAGTTTATATTTTTCTCACGCATCATTGTTAAACTTGAGCACGAAATTTGAACTGCGTCGAATTGACGGGTTCCGTAAATCTAGTGTTAATCAAGTTGTACCAATTATTTCTGTTCTGATTGACACTCAGCCTACGAAATTCTGATTCATTGATATTTTCCATCATTTTAATTACGCATAGATTATCATCAGTACAATAATGTACGTACAGTTTATGTTTTTCTGGTATATTAGATAAATACGTGTGAAATAAAATATAAAATAAAATACGAAACAAAATATGTAGCACAAGTTTGCTGTTTCCGCCATTCAAAGGAAAATACAATACTACTCTCAAATTACAGTTACACGGTACCTGAAGTAGCGCGTCACGTGTAAATGTTGCCAAGGGATGATATCGTATTTATGCAAGAAAAAGGATGAACGCGACCAAATCAGAGTGGTTCAGATCAAAGGAAAATGGAAGATGGATACGAGGCGCTGAAGCATCGGTGCCTGGTAATCCATCATGCGCTGTCTATACCAGTTCCGTGGCAGACGCTCGGGGCTAAACCAATCCACGCATTTCATTCCGGTGACTTCCTTCGAACCCGTCATTTTTCACCGTGCATCATGGCTGCATCATCGCTTCCTGATACGAAAGCTGTACTCACATATCTGCCGCCACTTCTGATCGCAGTCACCTTTTCTTTCTGTCTTGTCGACAGACGTGCACGGACCGCTGACGTCAAAATGAAACGAGAAAAAAATATTTTGAGCGACAGAAAGAAGGATTTGGAAAGCTAGGGAGGAAACCGATGACAGTTTCGCATGATTGTTGGCTGACGATTTGGAACTGGATTGCGAGTTCTCTTGTACTGCTGTGCATGCGTTTAATCACGCTGTTTTTGGTCGCGTGTTCTTGCATTTTTTTCTCTCTGTCATGTCGCTCGTTTCAGTATGGATCTCGGAAGATCTCGGTGTTACTCGTTTAACCCTTTCGCGGCGGAGCGCTCAGAAATGAATTAATATTCGATATTGAATATTCGATTATATAAAATATCTCTGGACAAGAAGCGTGTACTGCTAGCGCGTCGAGAACAATCGACTGAATGGACATTATTGGGCAGATGATAACAAGTGAATGGCGTCAAAAGGCGCTGTTCGCCGCGAAAGGGTTAACTTGATTGACGAAAATGGAACCGATTATCCGGTGCGTTTGACTAGAATTCAAACTAGAATTCCGCGTTTATCGAACGATTGTACTGCGTAGTGTGCGAGTAAATTCGTTTTCTTTATTTTAATATTGAAAGACATTTGTAACTTATACCTTAATTATCCGGAGAAATATGGTTTCTTTTAATTATTCGCGAATTTTGGAGTCGACAGTTTCTGACACTCTAAAATCATGGAACTGGATATTTTTGTTCAAGTATCAAATTCATCGTTATTATTGATATCACATATTTTGATTATTTTTTATGCAATTTCCCTAAATTACTATTCCTTTCATCGTACGTTCAAATGCCTATTTCTACGACCTATGATTTTGTCTAATTTTACATTAGGATATCTTCACCGATGAAACGATCGGTAGTCACCCTGCAGAAACACTCCAGTATTATTCGTCGCGACGAATCCTTTGTGCAAACGGAATCGAGTTCCTATCCCTTTTGAAACGATCAATCATCGGAATGGCTCCTCGAGGAGCCCGTTAACTCTCGTCGCCGAACTTTGGGTCAGGACGTCGAATCGTACTCGAGTACCGTACCGAATATACGCGAGGAAGTTATCGTGTCGTTTATTCCTATCTTTCCTCCGCGTTTCCACCCCTATTTGGAATCTTTATCGCCATAAAGCAATATCGGGTGTGATATCGAGCATCGAAAAGTCAATTTACGATTGTCCTCTGATGCGTAAGTATTTGTTATATTACATTCAAATGTGTATTACTGTGTTCAATATTTCAAGAACTTCTAATATACTTGTGTAGGCATATATTTTTCACTTTTTCTCTTGTGAAAACAATTTAATAGGATTTATGTTTTTTTAAAATATAAATTGTATGGTCTAATAAGTATTTAAGAGATATTTTACGCATACTTTTTTTTATCTTCAATCATTCATATGTATTTAGAGGGAGAAAACAGTCCTGAAAGTTGGGAATGAAAAATATATTTTCCTCAATATCTCAGAAACTATTTACATTATTATACAGTTAAATTTGTCACTAAATTGCACTTTTTTTTCTAAAGTAAATAGTCTACGAAATAGTAAGGAAAATATATTTTTCATCTATTAATTAATATTCCTTTCTGAAAATAAGAGGTGAAAAATATGTTTTCCTTAATATCTCGGAACTATTCACACTGTTATACAGTTAAATTTCTCACTAAATTGCACAATTTTTTTCTAAAGTGAATAATCTTCGAAATATCGAGGAAAATATATTCTTCTTCTATTAATTAATGCTCCTTTCTCAAAGTGAGGGATGAAAAATATATTCTCCTCAATATCTCGGAAACTATTCACATTGTTACACAGTTAAATTTCTCACCAAATTGCACAATGTTTTTCTAAACTGAATAATCTCCAAAATATTGAAGAAAATATATTTTTCATCCCTCACTTTCAGAAACAAACATTAACCAACAATTAATTCTCCAAGAATAATTATTTAACCAAATACTACAATCATACTGGACCATCGCTCTCCACCAAAGAAAATCACACCAAAAAAGTTAATAAACACTCCAATTATCTTCACTATACCCACTCTATCGTAAAACAATTTATTTCCTTAAATAACCATACTTCTTACCTCCACCATTTACAACAAAATTTCCACACACACGCACACACCTACACACAAATGCTCCATTATCACGATATAACCCGATCTCCAACCTCCTCACCCAGACACCTAACAACATGTCCGTGCTCCAAAATTACCCAATCTAATTAACACTGACAATAAGCGAGCAACCCTTTGACAGAGGCGCGTCGTTCGCCTGGTTGATTTCGACGGAAACCTGATACGGGGAATAAAATAAAATAAACGCCGGTATCGCCATGCGTCGCGCAGGCGCCCGTAACAAGCTCCAATGGTACCCGCTCTGTCGGGTGTCGCGCTTTCTCGCGCCGCCACGAATCCTGTAATTAAATCCAAATCCACGAGGCGAGGAGGCGAAGTAAATGAGCAACACCGACCCTGCTTGCTCCCTGTTGCAACGCTGTCGCTACCTGCGCTCTCCCATTGGCATTGGCAATGAACGCACGCGGCTAGAGACGCGAAATCGACAGACGCGAGGGGGTTGGAGGAGGCGGAAAGGATGACGATGAGGGTTGAAGGAAAGAGTGACAGGGAAGAGAAGTCGCGGAGGGTGTTTGCGTGCTCGCGACAGCTCCGCTCTGTGCCTCGTGTGAATGCTAGCCGCGTCAAGGGCTCAATTAACGAGCGATAACGAACGCCCGAGAGTAAACACGATGGCGGAGACCGAACAGACGGATTCCTCCTAGCTCGTAAGCAAACGCCGACGGATGTCTTATTCGTTTGATACGGGAATTCGGCAAACTGACTTTCCGAGGCTACGCTTGGAGGAATATCACGGTTTGATAGCGTCGCGACAAACGGACCAGCTTCTGGGCTCTTTGGTTGCTTTTTCTGCAAGCGTGGGTATCGCGCGTTGGTAAATTAAATTGGGGGTTGATATCTCTGATTAATAAGTGCTGTAGGTGTTAACACGTTAAACGCCACGCTGATTTTGGTCGATTTTTCGTTAGCCTGTGTGTTGCGATACCAATTAAAAAATATTTAGTCGCAAAATAGTTAAGAAGATAAGAAGAAAATTGTAAAGGCCTGCAAAGGAAGATGGTAACTTTGTTTAATGTGATTTAATATAACTCGTTGATGAATTATAAGGTACTATTTTTTGAAATTGATACTGTCAATTCTCAGAAACCAACCACGTCTAAACGGAAATTTCAGCATCGGTCCCTGCGTGGCGCTTAACGTGTTAAAGGAAGGCATCGATGTTTTTCCTGTGTTTTCTGAAAACTCTACATCTTAACACTAGAACTACCAAAGTGGTCAAAATTCGTAATCTTTTACATAAATTTTATAAATTCACTATTCCATCTTGCAGGCAATTTTCCGTGATTTTCTGTTTAAAATGTAGACAGAGCTTTGTTTCTCTTGCATTGCGTATTTTTTTTATATACCGTTCATTATTTCGTGGCAGATGAGAGATGGAAAGAAGAGGATAGGAAGTTGTTTCGTCCGGGGCCTGCTAGTAGACTCGTAAGTAAGGCATCCTAGCAGGCCCGTACCTTAGATGCGGGGATATTAAAGTTAGGAAAGGGATCGGTATAAGTATATCGACGTACGATCGGTATAATCGTACTGTTTTCGAGGACGTGCGGGAAAGTCGGTCTTGTAGGTCTCTCTGATGACGGAGTGTAGGAAGGCCGCCACAATTATGATTTTTTCTGTAGAAATAAGTATGCTTTAATCGTCGGTAGTTCTAGTGTTAAAGAACTGAAAATTACGGACTTTTCCTCCCTGGCCTGTTTTATGGTGTGTTCGTTAATTAGGATTTGGGGATGCCTGCAAACATCCCAGGTTTCGGCAGTTCTAACCGTGCGCCCGTCTCATAGACATCGCCATAAAATCACCTAAATATATATCTTCTTCCACCGTATTTTAAATATAATTATTTAAATACTCTTTCGCGTAACCTCTTCAACGGTAGGAAACTGAAAAGATTACGCTTGGAAGGGATGCGGGTCTCAGTGGTCAAACTGGAACGGGGCGCGCCGTTTTCTCACACGTATTTTGGACTCTGGGGCGTTATTGCCTGATATTCACACATATCAATCCGATCGCGCGATAACAGGGGTGCTGAGGGACGAACCCTCTTGACTCTGTGCCGTCGCAAGTGCAATCTTTTCAGCTGCTTACAGTATGTAGTGATATATTTCTGTTTCGATGCAGTGTCTAAGATGGTTCTTATTTGAAATAAAATGTAGTGGTTCAGAGGTAAGATCAGAGTTTGATCGATGAGCACCCAAAGTTTGATTTGTTGAATACATATTTTGAAAATTAAAAATTGCAGTTGATTTTGATTGCATAAGGTTTGAGAATTTTTGTGGGTAAATTGTGCTTTAAGAAGTGAACGGAATGTTCGTGTGTTTATGAATGGCGGTGCGATGAGGTTAAGGAAGTTTTTTATTTATATTAACTACTATTTATATTTATATTAATTGACGGTAGTAATATTATTGGAATATTGAATGACAATGCTACTATTTTACTACTGAATATTTACACTATGGAAGCTTAATTAATTATTTTTAGAATAAGACTTCCGAACCGTTTATACCATTTCTATTTTCAAAAATACTGTCTCATCTATCTCCATGTTTCTCTGCCTTTGTGATAAATATATTTCTCCAATAGTCCCGAGGAGACCTATATACTTATTTGTAGAAAAGAATCGGCTGAATAAAATATTCCAACGATCTAGTCAAAATCAAAAGTGAATCAAATAATTCGCCATTTATTCAATATTGTATCGTGAAACAGGGGAGAAATAAATAATCTCAGTTTTCGCTTTACACGGATACAAAGCTTGAAAACATAATCCTATAAAAGCGTGCAGATAAAATGAGAAAATGTATACTGATTCATTTTTAATGTTTATAACGACATAAGCGACGCAACAGAGGAACATTACGTAATAATGATGATAAACCTGCGCTCAGTGATAATACTGTTGCAGTGATACAGTTTACCGATTCGCTGTTTTCATTAACAAATAATTCACAGTTTCATAAGCCCCCATAATTACTGTTAAGAAAATAATTCTTTTCGATAATTGTTGCTAATATTAAAATATATCAGTAGCTGTATTAATTCCCTCAAAATTATTGTAACAAATATAAAAATAGTCTAGCTTACAGATACCTATACATATTTTTTATTTTATACGAACCGAAGAGATTTTATTATTACTGCTATTAAATGATTCAATCTTCGACTATTTTAAAAAAACGATTCCACATTATTCCAATTTAATAGTGAACTTTATTTTTCCATACTTTTTACTTAGGTCATAAATATAATCGTCGGAATAATTAAATACTTGTCGAATAACTACCCTTAAAGCTTTAATAGAAATCGAAGACTATTGTTTCTCAACGATTATTCTGCGAGAACGCAGCTATGAATGATTTCGCATTGGAGGATCTGCAAAGCTTGCTTTAGGGGTGCGGTTTACGAAAACTACCGCTTTGGTGTGATTACTATGAGCGTGCAAGTAGTTGACCTTGCGTGATAATTCCACGCTATGAAAGCCGGGCTTAAGTCCTTAAGGAGGTTTAATCGTAAGCTGATTAAACGTAAACAGGACCTTCGGTCCTTCGAAGTCGATCAACATGTTCAAAAGGGACGCTGTGTTGTTGCACGCGTTGCACAAGACACATTCTGAGCATATGTGACTTTTCTCCAAAATATTATCATCTATCGGCAATGAGATGCAGAATTTTCAAAATTTCTTTTAAACGCTGAAACATTTACTTAGAAGTTCGTAAAGGAACGTGCAAAATAAGATTGCTGGTATGAAATAATTATTAAAAAATTAGAACTTGTGTCAAATGGCAAGTAAATTGAAAAATAATTGTGGCGAAGAAAAGTCTAAAATAGTTTTTTGAGGGATGTTAATATGTATATATTTTGAATATTTATATATTATATCTAATAAATAAAATAGGGTTATTAATCAAGCTATTTAACTGAATTCGAACGATCTGAAATAGCTAATTTTCTTTCGATATTTATTTTTTGAAATCATAATAAACTTTTTCGATCAGCAAAACAATTCCACTCGTGTATTTATACGTTTGCACAAAGTTGGAGAAAAAATAAACAGGCTAGTATTAAAAGACCAATATTCCATACCATATCTCACTCATTCTTATTTGCAGTATCAATATTTAAACAGTATCAATTTCCAGGAATCGATATCTTATTAATAATAATTATTCGCAGTATTCCGAACCGCGATGAAAGACCTCACAGATCTTACACGCGAAACGATATAGTTTCCGTTAACCGAGATGAAACAGCAACCAGCAGAAATGATTCCAATGCATATTTAAGGATAAAGGACGTTATCGTTGCCCTTCGATTTTCTTTGGACAGTGCGGTGAACAAGGAAGGGAAAGGAAAAATATTTCATCGCGGCTTCGTAATTCAGTTCCTCCCTTTCCTCTTGTTCCCAATGCGGGGCGAGCGTGAAAAGGAAAAGGAACAAAAAAAAGGGGGGGGGGACAAAAGGGGAAAGCGAAGAAAAAAGAAAACGAAAGAAAGAACGAACGACAGAAAGAAAGCGGAAGAAAACGGAAGAAACGAGAAAAATAAGAAAAAATAGAAAGAGAAAAGGGGTTCCTTTTCTTAGAAGACGCTGGCAGCCACATTTCGCGGTTCTCCAGCACGGAAAATATTAAGCCACGTTCCTTTTTCCCTTGACTTTGAGACGAGAGCCGGCGCGCTTACCATTCGCAGCCTATAATAAATTGTGCATGGCGGAACATTTTAACAGCCTCGTTTCTTCCTGTGTTTAAAGCACTGCAAAAAGGAGGAGCAGAAAAATCCGAGGGAGAAACGAGGAGAAGAAATAGACGTAGACGGTTTCTCTACCTGTGAAACGAAAGAGATGGAAACGGTTAGAAACAAGAAAAGAGTGACCGAGAGAGAAAGTGAGAGAACCTAAGAGAGGACGGTGGTGAACATGGTGTTAGAGCGAAGGCGGGAGAGAGAGACGGAGACAGCGGCGGGAGGAAACGAGGGTGAAATGTCTGGTCGGGCCGCCAACCCCCTTAACTTGAAGTGTAGACGGTACTTGGAGCGAAGCATGGAAAAGAGAAACTCCATGTAGAAAACGCCGAAAAGGCAACGTATGCACCGATTCCTTCCGCGTAGCGAAAGCTTTAGACCGTTTCCCATCCCTTGCCACTGCCGGCGAACCAGCCAACCAGTCAGTCTGCCATAAATGCGCGCGTTTTCATCTTGGCGCAAAGCATTTAGGTGTGCGTACGAGAAGCGCCCTGCAAACTCATTAGGAGCTGAAATAAATACGATGTAGTCGTTGCACCGGCTGCCTGGCTAGCTGGCAGGCTGGCACGCTGCACTTGCTTATAGAGAGGTTGCCTTGATGCTAGAACCCGAAAGTTTCTCTCCTCCTCATCCTGCTCGTATATATATATATATATATATATTTATATATCTGTCTATATATAAATGTATACGTATATAAAGAAGCAAGTGGGGAGAGACGAACGATGAAAAAAAAAAGAAATAAAAATAAAATAAAACAGCAAATATGATGAAGGAGAGGAGGCTGCACTAGGAATCCAGCATTTCCAACGTCAGGTGGTTTTTTCTTGTTCTCATCCTCCTCTTGGAACAGTAACGTCTCTTTTCTCAGCCGTTCCTACACTCGACGCTTTAAACCGTTCCTACACTCGACGTTTTAAACCGTTCGAACAACCCAGTGCTTTCTGTTTCCCTACGCGACACTATTTTCCTCCCTTCAATCCTTTCTTTCAGTCCTATCCCCTTCTGTTTCGTTTCATATCGTTGCATTTCCGTTGCTGCTGTTGCTGCTTGTTTCTGAAATCATCGGCGAACTTGGCGGAACTTTTCAATAGAAGCATGTAACGAGCAGGGTGTATCTCGTGTAGAAAAGTGGGGAAGGCAAGATAGAGGTTGTAGAGAAAAGGAAAGGACAGCTTGGAGAATTTCTTCGTTCTTTATCCTCTGTCTCCGACTTTTTCTCTCATCTCGTTCTTATTTGCCTTGAATGCTTGGTACACGGGCAACGCATTACTCTCTTTTCTGTCCGCCACGAACACTTACTACCCAGAACAAGGCAATTATGAAGAAGAATCATGCTGTCACAACCGAATACGTATCGAAATGATTGTCTGCGAAAAATTTTAATAACTCTAAGATTGTTACGAAAAATTTGTATTATAGTAAAACCGAATAACACGCCAAAGTTAAATAATTCCAAGATTTTTACGAAAAATTTCTATTACAGTAAAACTGAATAACACGCCAAAGTTAAATGATAAAATTCGCTTCTGCATTAAAGAAAGAAGAAAAAGGAAAATAGAAACATAATCAATGATCTTTGTGCCATCGTTAAAGTAATCCAACAATTTTTCCACGACTAATTCCCAAGCGCACACGTTGCACCTATTCCTTAAGTTTACCTCAAGCTCAGACACTTTCACACGATATAATATTTTGAGAGACAATATTGATCAATAGGCGGTAGATGTTAAAATTTAAAATTAATTTTGAGCTACAAGAGGCGCGTGTACACGATCCGTTGCACAGTGCTGTAGCTGTACGGATTAGCCCCCTCGTCCGGCGACCTGCTTCAGCACCACCCCTGTTAAGCCAACCTATTCTGTGATCCGCTTTCGCCATTTCAATTTCGTTGTCCCCTCATGTCGCTCCTCTTCCGCGTCTTCCGCATCCTGAGAACATCTACAGCTGCGCCTACAGCGTGGAAAGAGCGAGCAGGAGAGGTGGGAGAAACGGAAAAGGAGAGAAAAGTAGACTCTCTCGAACCAGAGAAATAACACGATGCTTCCACCTCAGACTTTGCAACCTTTCTACAGTGGCTTCGAAGACGAGCAGAAGAAAGGGGAAAGCCAGACCTCGCCTCCGAAATAACCGAAATAACTTTTCTACTGCAAGGATAATCGTGAAACGATGGACTTGGCACGAAATTCGCGAGGCCGGGAATTAAGTTGCTTCTTGTACGGCTTTGCGAATGAGATTTCTGGGAATCGAAATCACCTTCGGGCCTGAGTCGAACAAGATTTGTGACTTTGTCGTCTGCCAAAATTGCGGATAGACGCTTTGTCCTCGTATAAATCGAGTGAAAATTGTGAAATTATGTTACGATGCTGACAATTTGGAAAAGGAAATTTTAAATATAGCTTATACCATCATTTTCAAATAATTTTTTACATTTTTAAATAAAATCGTACGAGTTAGTTTTTAACAAAGTTTCGCTCATCCCTTTCTACTTTTACCGATACTAAATACGCGAATCACCCGTTATGGTGTTATAGCAGTATGTTATGTCTCAAATCGTTCTACTTTCCCTGTTTATTTTATTTGCTTCCAATAATAATCTTGGACAATTGCAAATCCCGTTGTGAAAGTACCAACTGTTAAAATAACACAAAACGTAATCTCCTACTGCAGAACAAGCCGATACTTCAAAGCTACTGATCCTTCGGCTACGCGACATAATCATTCGCAGTTGCACCTGCACGTGCACCAACAATCTGCAACTGGAATTCACTTCTCGACTTCCGTAAGACCATAAAACTGGTTTCAAAAACACAGCACTTACAGATAGCGGCTGTCTCAACTATCCAACAAAGATCACCGCTATGCCACGAAAGTTATTCGGACCATGCCGAGAAACAATCGTGAAGCAATACCTCTTCCGACGATAACTTTGGCTATCTGATCACTCAGATCTCCTTGCATCGATAACAGTCTTCCAACTGCGATCCGATATACGTTCCCGAAGTTCGAGTAATCCACGTAGATTACTATCTGACGATTCAGTTAGAGTACACAGGAAAGGGGAACGTTCTAACCGTAAACGTTACAATAAAACCCACGCGCTCTCACGAACAGTCATCGAACGTCGTTTGAAGTTTCACGTGCGAGTTTCTATGTCTTCATTTTTCTTCGGCCAATCGCCGAATATAAACGAGATATCGAACGATCTCATCTTGGACGAGGCATAACGACAAAACATAGCTCGGCACACACGACGCTTCATCTTTGTCTGCGTCCTCGAAATCAGATTAAAGCTGGACCGATCAACGCCTACGAGGCGAACAGATCAAGGGCTATTCCTTAAGTTGGAAGAACACATTTCGTTTCGGGCTCACGATTCTTATACGAGACATCTCGATAGGATCACCAATTATTCTCGTGGCTGGAAGAGGAGTACGAGCCTGTCAATTATCTACCTGGACCGTGAACCCATGAGAAACGATCGTTGGTCGATCTCAGGAAAGGTTGGATCGCTGCACACTATTGATGGACACCATTTATTCAGAACCAGGTTAAAAAAAAAAAAAAAAAAAAAAAAAGTACGCCGGACTATGATTTATGATGGGCACGTGCGTTCGCGTAACGAAGTAATTTTGCGAACCTTTTATAAATGATGCAAGCGTTGCATTGTTAGGGAAATCGTGAAATTTGGCAATCCGAAAAATTGTATCCGTCCGTATGAATATTTTCTATCGAATGAACAAATTCTGTTAAAACTCGGTTTGGCTTTTAAAATGAGAATAAAAATTTAAAAAGAGAGATTTATACGGCGAATAAAAGAAAGATTGCAGAGTATACTTTTTTAGTTGGAATTATTTCTGAAGAAATTAAACCTCTTAATGTTATTCACATTGCTGAAACGTATATAATTTTCTTTACACAATTTTTCTTAAATTCCTTCTTCAGAGAAACTCGTTTGACCGGATATTCCCATTTTTACATTATACCTTCCAACTGTTCTTAACAAATTTTTTTTCTCACGGAGCCAAATTTTACTTTTGAATAATTTCTGGTACTTTTTGCTTTCTTGTTCTTCTGTTGCATTCTACGCACAATCTATATTTATTTCGCCACCTTGAATTCAGCAAACGAATCACAACTTATTCTTCTACGTTAATACAATTAAGCACTCAAAAATATCCTTTAAATCGATTAATAAAATTGAGAAGATTTTATTAATTAAAAAAAACACATAAATAAAAAAAAAGAACCATTATCCTGCACGTACAAGATTTTTAATCCTATGATTAATTGCAACATAACTACCTTCGCTTGCTTCACTTGAAAATCGAAAAGCCCCATTTCATTTTAACTTGCCTCCAAGGTAACATATATCTATGTACGATAAAAAAGCACGTATGCTCGAAAGAAAAAAAAAAAGAAATTCCTACTCCGTCAGATATAAAACAACGAAAATTCATCCACCATTACCCGCAGTATGCAGGGGAGGTGGGTGTAGGCTCATTCATCCCTAAATTTCTCGGCTGGTCCCCGAAGAGCAATACGTCGATTCTCTGCGGCGGTTTCATGACTCGTTAGCCTGAAAGGGACATCCTTGTAGGCTGGGATTCGGGCAAAGTCGAGACTCGCTTCTCGAATTTGCATGCCTAGTTTGTGTGTGTACACGTGCAATTTGTTACCGCCGCCATTGCCACAGCTACTGCTGATTGCTGATTATTCACAGACGTTAAAATATACACGGCTGAGCCCGAGCCGCGCGGAGTTTATGTACACATGCATGAGGGTTGAAGCAAAGTACGGAGGATTCATCTATTCGCTCGAAACACATCGTCGGTATGTGTGAATGTATATGTGTGTACATTCCTACGTTCTATTCGCATAATTGCAAGAAAAAAAAAAAAAAAGAAAAAAATTTCCAGTTCGCATCGGGAACGAGCAACGACGAAGCTCGAAAGGGTGGAACGTTTGTTTAAAAAATATAATCCGCCACGCGACACTGGTAACAATTTTAAGAGAAATTTCAAGTAACCGTTTCGTGGATTGTTTAATTCCTGTGAATTTAAAAGCGTATTTAATATCGTGAATATCAGTAGTAGTTAACGTAAGTGCAAGCTTATCAGATTTCTTTGTTATTTCGAAATTAGTACAACTACCAACGGCTATGGTATACCCATTTGTACGAAAGGAATTAAAATCGTAGATATTTGAGAAAATATATGATACAAGGGAAGTAAATCTTTATCCATATTTTCGATAGAAAATTGTTGAACGCTTCGAAAAAGCGTCGGAGTAAATTTATATAATTTTTATGAGGAAATATATTGGCAAATTTGACCACTTTGATATTTCTAGTGTCAACATATATGAAATGAGCAGTTATGAATGAAGAATTAATGATTTTGCGATGCTCAACCTGAATTGTGCGTAGTTCTGATGAAAAGAATTTGTAAAAATTTTAAAACAGATTTGTAAAAACACGTTTCGACACTGTTTCTTCGTTTTCTCTCTCCGATTATTTATCTCGACATAAAATCATACTAACAGGCTCCATGAGCAATCGGTGATCCACATTAGTCAGCAAAAGTGAGGCTCCCATTAACCAGCTAAAAATACTTGCAACACCGTTTCCAAAGGTAGACGCAAGAAACGATCAGAATGTTAGAAAATTCGCGAGTACTATTTTTCCCTGATTCAATATTCTAATGCAGCCTCAAAGCTTTCTATTTCAATTGATAATATTACCAAAATACTTAGTTTTCTCCCGACATTAAAAGTATTAGCGATCGCAGAAGAAAATTTGCTTTCTACCGCGGAAGATGATATCGTCAAATTGGGGGGTGAAAAAATTATAAAGAAAAAGGAAAAAAAAAGGAAGAACAAGGAAGTGTATATTACGTCGTTTCGAGTTCTCTGAGAAATCGGAGTAAACCGAGTAAAACGACACGCGGGAACGACCGACAAGGGGGTTCGTTTCGTGTTTTCAGTGAGAAATTACGATCGTTACCGATAATTAACGCGAAACATAGTCTACGGGCTACAAGCATTGCGTAACCTCGTATAACATAAACGAGATACCCCCGTGGCAATTATCGCTGCTTACGACTATTAATAACAGGATTTTCTTGGCAGCAACGCTCGAGGAGGACCCTTTTCTCTTCCTCCATCCCCCTTTGCGGAAGAGAGGCATCGATGGCCGTTTCTGTCGGTGGTTAGAAAGTAGCTTTCCAAGACTCGATCCATTGTACGTAGCAGCCCAATTTGCCACGATTATTTTACACTCGGTGAAATTCATTTCGTTGATGCGGTTTCGCCTTCCCTTCCCTCGAATCTGCATAATGGATGAGTCAAGGAAGAATCGGTCATCGGAACGTAAATACTTCGTCACCACCACCCTCCTTGATTCGTTATTATTCAGCATCTCCTTCCTTCGATCGAGGACATCGTGGACAGATCGTGGAAATGGTTGGGCAAATGTTTCGAAGTTTTCCTTGAAAGTTACTTTTCGTTAGGAGAATTCTCTGGGATATCGTTAGGATAATTTGCAATAGTTCAGTTTGAGAACATTTTCTTAACCTGTTACAACGAACGGAGTTTTTTTTTTTTTTCTTTTTCTTTTGAATGGAGTCTCGTTTATTTAAAGGATCTTCTAATTTTAGGAGAACCGAACCTTATCGTTGGGATAAAATTGAAACGAGGGATCACGCATATTGGCAAGAATCTTTGCCTATTTTTATAAAAATTAGGAATTTTGTTTTTTTAATGCGATGGTGATTTGATAGGAAATGACTGAAGAATCCTAGATAATTAAATATAATAGAATTGCTTGACTTTTTCTTACAAAATTAATCAAATTTTGCGAAACTTGGATATTTTAACTTATTCTAGATCAGAGTTTTATTATAGGAGTCTAGTTTAACTCAAAATATAATATTATATGTTAATATTTTATACTAATATAAATTTTTATTTTTGTATAATTCTTTTATTACTTATTTTTGAATATACCTATGTTAAACGTTAGATAAAATTATTGTAACAAGAAGCAAGATGCATATTCGATAACTAATTTTAAAATCGGTATGCTTATATCTAGAAAATTGAAGTGACTGAATTTTTCCATTAATCCGAGGCAACTTCTTAAGCTCAAATCGTCTTCGATTGAAAAGAAATTGAATGAAGCAATCGTAATAACTGAGTTTCCACTAGCCACCGTTCCAAGCCTATCTCTCGATCTTCTAAACATGCTTTAAATTCCCATTTCTCCTAGACATCGAGGGAAAAATATATAATTCGATCAAGCGCATCACCGAAAGATCGTAAACGAGGAGTCGGTTGTGTAGAAATTCGAAAAAGTGTATAAAAAAAACTTAAAAACAAGGACCACTGCACAAGATACAACGTTGATAGGAGTTGCTTGTCAAGCTTCCCTTAAGCCGCCTGCAAGAGACAAACTCTCCAGCGAAGATAAGCTCTTGTTCATAGTAATTGAACCGCAGTTGCTCTAATCTCGACTGGACGTGTTTGTAGCGAGAGTCGCAAGTGCAAAGTAACGAGAGTAGTTAAGGCAATATCGCGTATTCTGTGGAACCATCGAATTACTGAATACTAGGAAATACATTTTAACTAATTGAACGTCAGCGAGCTTCTGCCAGCGAAACGATGTTTAAATAAGTAACGAAAAAATATTTCACATTAAGAAAAAAGACAAATAAAAATGTATGTTCTCCTCGCTTGTACTACACAATTATTACCCTTAAAAAATTATGTTTCGTTTAAAAATATTTCATCATTTTAAGATTTATAAAATATACAATGTTGAGAATAAATGCAAAGATTAAATTCACTAAATCTGATAAAGGAATATTTAAAAGCGTAAAATGAAATAAGCGGAATATTTAAAAATAGTATTTATGTGAAAGTAAATTGTATTTGGGGTTACATAGACGCGAGGAGGAAGACAAGATTGAAATAAAAATGTGCAATGTAAAAAAATGTAAGAATGAAATACTGTTTTTATAATGGAGGAGAGAAAATGGGTTTGGAAATTAAAATATGGTTTGTCTATCCAGTTCAACGAGTATAACGTAGGCGGTGATTCTGTTGTGTTTACGCGATAGACTAAGAGAGGAAGAGTTGTCGGTCAACCCTGGATAGCTCAATGGTTAGAGCAGTCACCCGGCAAGCGAAAGATCCGGGTTTGATTCCCGATCTAGGCAATTCGATCAACCGACTCTTTTTCTCCTACAATAGAAGATTGATATGTTAAATACTATGCAAAACAACGATAACGAATGTTCCTAAACTTAATTGTATCGTTTATGGATAATAAAGTAGAATATAAGAGCAAGTCTCACACACAAACTACAAAATAATGATGATAAAATTGAACCATCGTTTTGTGTTCGCTGTTACTCACACGAAAGTTTCGCTTATTTTAAATCCGTTACGATCATATGAACGTTTCGTTGTTATACATTTCTTAAAATAATGCAGTTAAAAAATTATAGATCTGATATTTCTACGTCTTTACTGCTACAAATATTAGGTTGTCCATTGGAATACGGCCTGGAAAAATTCACACGTTACGTGTGTTAAAGGAAGGCACCCATGTTTTGCACGAGTTTGTATAAACTCTACACTCCTGAAAGAAAAACTAAAATAACAAACTTTTTCTTAGTGGCCTTCACTCTAGGGTATGGCCATCAATTAGGGTTTGGGGATGCCTGCGAACACCCCAGGTACGAATGTACGCGCTGACTCGTTTTTTCTTCTTAGTTCTAACCGTGCGCCCGTCTTATACACATCCTCCTAAGACTATCTTGTAAGAGTCGCCACTACCTGCGACGGGACGGCACCGGTAGATGGGCCTCTCGAGTGGTGGTGTGAATATATTTATGGATACGAAGATTTTGGGTGCGAGTGAAAAAGGGATGTATGTGGAAAAAAGATAGAGCGATCGAGGGATGTGCATTTAACACTAGAACTACCAAAGTGGTCAAAATGACCCATTCATAATTTTTTATAGAAATTTTATAAATTGACTATGGCATCTCGGAAGCAATTTTCCGCGATTTTCTGTTAAAAATGTAGACAAAGCTTCGTTTACCTTGCATTGCGTATTTTCTTATGTACCTTTCATTACGATTTTTTCGGTAGAAACAAGTATGCTTTAATCGCCGGTAGTTCTAGTGTTAACTGAGTGAATGTTCGGGGCGCGAGGATTTTGTCGTAAGAGTGCCGTAAGGAAAGAGAGTAGCGAGGAGAGCCATATATTGATTAAGATTATTATTGTTGAACTTAAGTAATTGTTATTTAATAAACCAAATAATTCCTACGCGCCAGAGTTCGATTATTCTGACAAAGACTTCCGAAAGTGTCAGTGTCTTCCGTTCTTCCGTTTCCTTCCGTTTTTACTTCCGTCTGTCACTCTCCTCTTTGTCTCTCTCTTTTGCCCCTTACAATCTAAATATACACTTTTCTTCCACCGTGTCTTAAACATAATTATTTAAACACTTCTCCACGTAACCTCCTCAACAACGTACATGCATAGTATCAGGAATAATATCTATGAAAGAAGCCCCGCTTTTCTGTTTAATAGGAAGCAGCAAACTGCACCGACAAGAGTACGCATCGGTCATACTAATTTTTCTCACGCATATCTGATCAAAACAGAAGATCCTCCAATGCGCATCAGTTGCAACTTTAGGAACTCTATCGATCGTATCACGACATCGCGCCCGGCGTATGAAAATGAAAGGAAAATATTTCAAATAAAGGAAGACACTAAAGAACTTACTAGAACCGTCAAATCGTGTAAAAACCTGCTTAGTTTTTTGAAACATGTAAATCTTCTGCACCTAATTGAAGCTTTGATCCAATATGGTATTACCTAGTCTAATGGTCACTTTCGTCTTGAACCGGGACTGTATCCCAGTCATCCATCTGCTTTACACATGTCTCAAGTGGAATTTACTTCATTGGTTTCGTATTAAATCAACGTTTTCCTGACGGTCAAATTACGTGGTTGCTAATAACCCATTCGGGTTGATGCAACTTTAAATTTAAATTAAAAAAAACAAAAAATAGTTTGTCCCGAAAGTTCTTTTCGTTACCTTCGCGCAGTAGTTTCGTCTAGCAATGTTCAAACAAACATTCAGCCATATTTGTTAAACGAGCGATGGAGGAAAAGAACAGAGCAATATGAATCCTGTATAAAATAATAATATACTGTAACGCGTAAAATATCATGCATCCATTGCTCGCTAACAAAACGAAAAAAACTTTCGGGACAACCTAATATATAAACGTATGATTAAAAATTTTAGTCCCATCGAATTAAAATTAATTTATAAATAAATCGCAAAACAGAACGAAAATTTACGAGCAGGAAATAGGTCGCTTCCTATTGCTTTAATTCGATCAAGTAATATCTCATCCAGAAAACAACGACCAATTTCCCCAGCCACTATTACTGTTATTACTCGAACATTAGAAATTCCACGAGCGTCTTGAAACGAAGGGTTGACGAAAGGTTCCGCGAACAATCTGCGATATTGTCTATATTTTGCTGTCGTCTTATTCCCCTCGGGGAAAAGGAAATAAAAAAGTGTAAAAGGCTACAGGGAGGGGTGCAGAGTCGTGCTAGCGACAAAATTGCCCTTCAGACGATGCTTCATAACCGTGCGACAAGTTCGAACTGGCGAAGAACGAAAATGAGAGTGCCTGACGTCTCGTACGTCGTCATAATCCAGATGAAACCTGCAGAAATAAGAAATGAGAATATCTAGACAAAGGAATCGCAAGTACTGTAC
>SMSQ01022444.1:0-11579 GCA_019453375.1 Ctenoplectra terminalis | reverse complement strand
GAACCTAATAACCAACGAGTAATTTCACTTTATTCGTCGCGTAAACACCTCGGTGATCCGCGGAAATCTGTGATAAGTTGAATCTCTAACTTGTTATTACGCGAAGAAAATTTTCAAGAAATAAAGTGAAATTACTCGTTGGTTATTAGGTTTAGGGCTAACGAAGGCCGATACTTTTTTACTAATTCGACATTCTTCCATATTTTGGTATGAAAAATATAGTATTCCATTTAACCCTTTGCCCTATAACCACGAGTCACACTCGTGGCGGCGATTCTGGATAAAATATATTAAAAACACGCAATATTTATGATAAAGTTCAATTTTAGCTTTAACCGTAATTTAAATTTACAATATTGAAAATTAGCAAATACAAAATACGTGTAATATTTCGATACTTTGCGTTCGACAGAGTGTCAAAGACGTGAATAACTATCGCTGATATGTATGAAGATCGAAGAAATCGTAAGCCAAGTGGTTAAAGAAACAAAGTCGACCTTCGAATCTCCGAAACGCCTCCACCTATAAAAAAATTAACGCAGTACACAGCGTACCCTTTTAAACCATGCAACTTTTCTATATAACATTCCTTCGTGCAACACATATTTTAGAAGTTATAACGATGCACACCTTGCGTGGACCACCCTATATATAACAGCCTATCTAATTTAACGAGGCTTGTAACTTATTCCTGGCTGTGTTCTTCAAACTCTTCATAAAAAATCATTTCAGCGAAACTATTAAACGATTATTACGCATTATTAAATATTTATAATTAATATTATTATTAAATATCGTATTGAAGCAATAAAAATAAAATTAAACGACAGTGTTAAACACTATTAAAGAACTGTGTATAAGATTTATGATCAATAATAGTGTTTGATGTTATTTCAATAAATTTTTATTAGAAAAAAGAATTGCATTCTATTCGTTATTAAATTTCAATTACTTTTCGTTGATTTGTCTATTATCCATTTGGAATATCGAATAAACTCAATTTATTTGTTCCACACGAGTAACAATTAATTAGTTTATTCGATATAACTTTTGTTTAACATTCGTCAACAATCGCTTCGATATATCCTGAGTTGCTCGTAGAAACACAAGCGCGGCGTGGAATCCAACGCTCCCGCTGACGCCCAGCCGTCTTACTCGCTCTGTGATTGGTCAGTGTTTTTCGTTAATAACTCGTTAACAAAGCCGAATTTCACATTTTCGCAAAATAAAAAGTTGTTTAGAATCACCCCAGGAACAACCCCTTAAAAGGACTTACACCCTTTCTGGGACACCCTGTATATATATGTGTCCAGGTCTTATTTTCTTATCTATTTTCTGTAAAAAAAAAATGTATTTGCATAAACACGTACAGCTTATTCATCAGTGATGTTGAAAGGTCGATGAGCATGCAAGTGGATATCAAATGAAATATTCATGTCAAACACGTACGGATTAAAATAGCGGATTGCACAACGGTTCTTCCACCATAAACTGTAGAATATCTTCCATTAAATTAGATGCTTATCGTAACCCACTGCCATAACGTGCTTTTTTAATTCATCACAAAACTACCGGGTTCGATTCTCGCGATTTTTAACGTAGAACCAGTTACCCTCTGTGTGAAGCCAGATTTATTAAGGAGGTAATAAACCTTCGAGAATTCTTCTTCGTCCACGTGTATTCGTATTGCTTTCCTAAGTTACCCGATGAAACACCGTTGATCCTTTGCACTCGTAAACTTTTCTAAGTTTCAAAGATGTTGTTGTGAAAACTTAGTGTTCTTTTGGAAAGAAGAACAGAAAATTATACATGTTTACGGTTTCTTATTTACGTGGTTTACTTTTGCTTTAATTAACCCTCTATAGCCCGAATTTTGTCCGCTTATTGGAGAAAAAATTACGATTAATTACAGTTTTTCAGTTCGATTTGAAAATGTTTTAACTAATAATTACCGCAGATGGATCGTGGTGTTACTACAGTAATACAGTAATCAAATTTAATAGTCCAGTGATAACTAGAAAAAATTAATTTTTTAAAATATAGATACCTCGGTTTGTAACTTTTAAGTCATAACTTTACGGTCCCATAGAGAGTTAACATTGAAACTACCAAAGCGGTCAAAATGACCGGCTTGTAATTTCTCATAGAAATTATATAAATTTACAAGGATTTATTGTAGTTTAGGGAACTTTTCGTAATTTTCGATGAAAAATATAGCTAAAGATTTGTTCTCCTTATGTTATGTGTTTTTTTAGAATGTCTATCATTCTTATTTCTTTAGGTACAAATAGGTCTACTTTAATTGTCGGTAGGTTTAGTGTTAAAATAAAAGAAATGTTTATTACAGTTTATTAATGATATTAATGATTATAGAGTCGTCCGATCTTTGGCGATATGTAGGCAAACGACGGCTATACCCGTCATGCACATTTTAATCGATAAAAGAAAGAACAGCGTTAGTACGAAGTGTTCCAACGCATACACTTGTTAATTATTGAGTAATACATCGAAAAAAAAGATATAGCATGATGCCAGACAGCATATTAGCTGTTCTTTTATGCGTTTTCTCATGCGTTTTTCTCAATTGAAAAAAAAAAATGTGTTTCTTTTTGAAGCACGACCGTCAAATTAAAAGTGTGCGGCAACGTGTTAAAGGAACAAAAATGACGCACGAACAAAGGTTTCGTTTCAGGTAACATTACGACAATAACCCAATTGATGATAACGGTATCTCAATAACAGTAATGATAGCGTTCGACAGACGAATGGCGTCTGCGATGTTCCGTTCCATACAGAATCACGGTTCGCCTGCAACGAGTTCGCTTTCGGTAGTAGTTGCAACCAGACATCGTAAAATCGTACATCGATGTAGTTGTTGCGCGTAATACTTCAACCAAGGCAACAGGGTAATTCCGAGTGAGATAGCCTCGCGGATGAGACGACTCGATCTCGAGTAGATCGGAGCATTCACTTTTACAGATTCATAACTTATTTGGCTGTTTTGTAATAAAAATTATATCGTTAGGTTTTCATTGCTATTATGAATTGTTAGCATTCTTCGAATAAGGTTTTTTTTTTAACCCTCGATAGTTCGAATTTTGTCTGCTTATTGGAGAAAAAATTAGGATTGATTACAGTTTTTCAATTTAATTTGAAAATGTTTTAACTAATAATTACTGTAGGTGGATCGTGGTGTCATTACGGTAATGCAGTAATCAAATTTAATAGTGCAGTGATAACTGAAGAAAATTAATTTTTTAAAATATAGATACATCAGTTTGTAACTTTTAAATCACACTCTTCCATAGAGGGTTAACTTTTTTCGATCTTATGTCGAACTCGATATTTTATTATGTTCCATTATTTTTAATTTTGAAATATCAAACATACTCTTTTAGATTAAAATTTAATTTAACCCTCTATATAATTTTATCTGTTTATTAGAGAAAAAACTACAATTGATTACAGTTTTTCACTTTGATTTAAAAATGTTTTAACTAAGAATTACTGTAGGTGGATCGTGGTGTCACTACTGTAATGCAGTGATCAAATTTAATAGTGCAGTGATAACTAAAGAAAATTAATTTTTTAAAATACAGATACATCAGTTTCTAACTTTTAAGTCACACGGTCCCATAGAGGGTTAATAATTATACGATAATGTGTTCGAATCTTGTAAATTATTTCATGATTGCTTTTTATTCGGAGAACATATTTTCTTCATTCCTGTATTCACTTTATCCTATAAATATTATATCGGTGATAAATCTGGAGATTGTTTAGCTACATTTTCCTTTGCAAATTTATTATTAATAATATATTAATTATTAACACTAGAACTACCGACGATTAAAATAGATTTATTTGTAGCAAAGAAATCAAGATGACGAGTATTTGAAAAAATCCTTACAATAAGCGTAATAATTCTTTGTGCATATTTCTTGCAAAAAATTATAGAAAATCCCTAAAAATGCTACAAATTTATAAAATTTCCATGACCAATTACGAACCAGTCATTTTGACCGATACGCTAGTTCTAGTGTTTAAAAAAAAGGGGGACCGTCACTCCTCAACTTACCCTATCTGTTAACCCTTCTTCGATTTACGGACATAGCGACCTTACCTAATTTTAAACTAATATTCACTGTCTTTGCTATGTATCCCGTCGTGTACAAGCCAAACTTTCGACACCTAAATACGTAAGGCATCAGAGGGAAGAGTCCTGTTACATTTTTCAAGAATCCTAACGCTTTTCGAAAGCGCGTGTTTGAGGCGAAGGTGCAAAGGGGATGCTCGAAATAGCAGGGATGAGAAATCGGATATTGATCCTCGAGGGTCTCCCATCGGATATGGAAGCCAGAAGCTTGAGTAATTAACAGAACCTCCTTCCCCTTTGCCGTAGCTACGGATACCGGTGCATATGTATGTACACTTCTCTCTATCTGCATTAATTGTCTCCGCGACGTGTCTGTATCGCGCGAGTACACGCGACAGAGTAAGCGGTGCACGCCTGTGTGCACAGCTACACATGCTGCATATGAAATTACTGATACACGATCGATGATTCGTGTTTAATAACACTTGTAGAATTAACAGAGCGCTGTATCGTGTCGATAACGAGTTTTGTAATTAACACATTGCCAGCCACGCGAATTATACTTGTTTAACATTAGATTTAGGGAATCGGTCAATTTGACGCAGTTCAGATTTCGTGTACAAGTTTAACAATCATGGATATGCGGAAAATGTAAACTCAAAATGAAATTTATATATGAAAAATGTAGTACTGGGTTGTCCGGAAAGTTGGTGCCGATTTTTAAGGGAAATTCAAACACAACACATTTAAATTTCCTTATAATTTGTTAAGTTATGTGTGTTCCACTTTGTTCTATAACCTTTCTCCATCTCTCGTTCGACAGATAAGATTGAGTTTTTATACAAACACTGCCGAACAAAATGGCTGCGTGAAAATAACGAAAGAAAGTTTCGGGACAACCTAATATTGGGTTGTCCGGAAAGTTCGTGTCGATTTTTAAGGAAAATTCAAACACAACACATTTCAATTTCCTTATACATTTATTAAATTATATATGTTCCGATTTTTAAGGAAAATTACCAAGAAAATCGAAATGATAAGTATTTTAAAAAATACTTATTTCAGGGGTAATAATTCTTTGTGCATATTTCGTTTAAAAAATTATAGAAATTTCCTAAGAATACGCTACTGTAGATTTATAAAATTTCTATGACCAGTTACGAACCAGTCATTTTGATTGGCACGGTAGTTCTAGTGTTAACCCTTTGCACTTCAGAGGTGACTCTCACTCACCGCTTGGATTAAAGCAGCGATTCGAATCGCGTATAATATAATTATTTTATTTCAACTTTTCGTGTATCTTTACATTACACAAGACTTAATATCGAATCTTAAGCTTGATAACTTTGGTTCGTGCAGTATTTTAGAAAGCACTCGTCAAAATCCATTCTCTGTTCCTCGGGACAAGTATCACAAAAGTGTGTCTTTCGAATACAAAGACTTAAATATAGAAAAATTTTTCGCCGAAAAACCTAAGAAGTTTTGGAAGGACGGGATATTCAAGTTACGCGAGAGATAAAGAAAGGTTATAGATCAAAATGGAACATATATGATTTAATAAATGCATAAGCAAATTTAAACGTGTTGTGTTTGAATTTTCCGTAAAAATCGGCACCGACTTTCCAGACATCCCAATATATTGGACGTTTGAGTACAAATCTTTATCAATGGTGAACCAGCGTCACAAAGGATTCCAATCAAGCTCGATTACAGCTGCCTTAAATTTGACCATCAAACCCGACTTAAACCTCTTAGAACTTTCGAAGCGGTATTATATCTTGTTAGGTTTACGACCTTGAACCGTGAAACGGGATCCGCGAAAGGGCGCACTTTACAAGCGTAAGCTTAGAAGTTTTACACCCTTAACGTCTCATCCCCGCCGCTATAAGCTTAATAATATCTTTGATAACGTACCGCCACTCGAAGAAACGTCTTTTGCTTACAAACGAGGGACAAAGATATCATAAAGGCGATGTTTACAGCCGGAGCACGTCATATCTTGCCATATTAATATGTCGCCTGGTTGCTGAGAAGTCGGCAGAAATTGCAAAACGTGAGGCCAATGGCGCTGCTACCACGAACACCAACCGAGGACATTAATTTCCGATATTACTCTCGTAAATATTCGCGAAACGCTCTGTCCCGGCAGCCTTCCTCGTAAGATTGAAACGCTTTTTTCTTTTATCGGACGCAAACATAGTGACTGTACCGTCGTACGCCCCACTCGCGGAAAGGATTTCAATTTTTTTGTCCAACAACCTTTTAACATCGGTATATCACTATCGCCGCGAATCTCGCACGGTGTTACATCGAGCGATCCTACGGCGGAGAAAGGCCCGTAAATCTCGTTCGGCCACCATTTCTCTTTCGCAGAATACGGATGATTTGAAAACCATTCTTCTATCGAATGGTATTTGCTCGGTTCGGTGATATATTGTCCAACTGCTGAATTCGTAGAACATCCGTCTGGATAAATACCAGAGACGTCGATACGATGAAGTACTGCTCTTCGAACGTTGAATTAGTGTTGTTTACAATTATTTACAGCTTCTTCCACGCTTTTGGTAAGGTTTTTTTATTTGTAGTTTAACCCTTTGCACTCTCGAGGGCTCCGAAGCGGAGCCATTTAAAATTTCTCTTCAAACTCGAGGGCTCCGCTGTGGAGCCACGATTACATATTGGCGATTGTTTCAAGAGGTATCACACCTTGGACCATTACAAAATGTAATAATGTTATAGTTTTTTGTTTTCTTATATACCACAACATTTGAATCTATAATCGATTAAAAATAAATAGTAACATACAATGATGTCTTTCCTTTGAATGCGCGCATCATTTACGTATATATAAATATGATTTTTGCACTGAAACTGCTTCGAGTTGCTGGTAATATGAAGGGAAAAAAACTTCGAGTGCAGAGGGTTAATAGGGGTACGTTTTTTCGTCAGTGTGAAAAAGCCAAACCTAGCTCTAAGCTAACTATAATATAATTGATCAGAAGTAAATGATTCTTAACCCTTTGCACTCCGTACGATTCTTTATCGCTGAGGAAAAGAAGTTTTATTTCGAACGGAAAAAATTACTATTGCTCGCGAAAGTACTTGTTTTTATTCATTTTACAAATATCCTTTCTTCGATACGATGAAGTACTGCTCTTCGACGTTGAATCAGTGCTGTTTACAATTATTTACAGCTTCTTGCACGCTTTTGATAAAATTTTTTATTTTTATTCTAACAGAGGTTCGTTTTTTCATCAATGTGAAAAAACCAAACCTAGCTCTAAGCTAACTGTAATATAATTGATCAGAAGTAAATGATTCTTAACCCTTTGCACTCCGTACGATTCTTTATCGCTGAAGAAAAGAAGTTTTATTTTGGATTGGATTATAACGGAAAAAATTACGACTGGTCGTGAAAGTACTTGTTTTTGTTCATTTTACAAATATCCTTTTTCCTCTCGTAAAGGAAACATAAATTTTTAATTTTGTAAATCATCGTGGTACGATATCTTTGGAAATTGAGCGTAATCGCGTTGAAAACAGAATGTCTCCGTAGTGGAGCCAAGGGAGCGCTAAGGGTTAAAATTATTTTAAAGGGAATTCGTAAGTTGGCGGTATCTAAGAATGTTAAACTTACTTTTTGTACTCCGTTTATAAATTTCTTCAAACAAAAAGTTGCTTCACGTTGGAACGAATGCTTCACAATTTCCCGAAAAAATCCATCATATTCATAAATATGAATTATAATTAAAAATCACAAAGAATATTCCAATTTTCAACTTTCGATTCCTCTCCATCGAACAACCTCCGTACGATTCTTTATCGCTGAAGAAAAGAAGTTTTATTTTGGATTCGATTATAACGGAAAAAATTACTACTGGTCGTGAAAGTACGTGTTTTTGTTCATTTTACAAATATCCTTTTTCCTCTCGTAAAGGAAACATAAATGTTTAATTTTGTAAATCATCGTGGTTCGATATCTTTGGAAATTGAGCGTGATCGCGTTGAAAACAGAATGTCTCCGTAGCGGAGCCAAAGGAGCGCTAAGGGTTAACATATTGCTTACCATCTGTGGAGATCTCCCATACTTCACCGTAAAATTCGAAATAAGTTATTGTTCCCCTTAATACTTCTGTTAAATTTTATTCTACGATTTGCTTAAAGAAATATAGTGAGTTATATATTCAAACTTTGTATTAATATTTTCCACAATGTAGGATTCCTTAAAAAATCTGTTCAGGTATCTTTTAACACTTTGACGGCCGCACATTTTTCGCATCGCCTAGATTAGCGTCGACAATATTTACACGATCGTTCGTAGCATAATTATTAATAAAAAAAGCGTTAAGATCACCGTTACACTATTTTTAATATTTCTTTAAAAATAGCATCGGTATGCATTAGTATACAAATATCGAAATGACGGCAAGAAACCATTTACAGAAAATATCTGTACAACGGCCGTCAATGTGTTAAGAAATACGTAAATAAGTGTAAATCCTGCGGTTGGTAATGTGTTAATTAATAAAATCCTTAAATAAGTAATCCTTTATTACCAATATTCCGTAAATCAAAAAGAGAAATGTCTTCAGTGATTCCGTTGGAATTGTCACGATCACGTACCAACGTTGTCAAAAATATTTTATTGTACTGAATTGTTATACTGTTTGCGCATATTTTCCTATTTCAAATATTTTAATGCAATTCCACAAAATAGAATTTATATCGAGACATAACAATGCACCCTCTCGTGCTGGGTACAGTTACCTCTGTATAGGTTTCAGTCTTTGTTAGGTTCCTTGTTACATGCCTTTTGTGTCCTTGTATCGTCGTCAACCACTATTGTGTTATGGTACTATGCCAACACGTGTTGCTCTCGCACGGGTGGCTCCCTGCAGCCAGTCAAAATTAAAAGAACACATAAGGTGTGTCCCGTGGGTTGCTACACCAGCTGCATCCCTTTGAAATATGTGTAGATATTGAGAAACTCGCACATTCCAACTCGATTTATGCTATGCTGTTTTATTTATTTTTTATTTAGTTATTTCAGTTATTTCAGTTATTTTAGATATTTTAGTTATTTTAGTTATTTTAGTTATTTAAGTTATTTTAGGTGTTTTAGATATTTTAATTATTTTAGTTATTTTAGTTATTTCAGTTATTTTAGTTATTTCAGTTATTTTAGTTATTTCAGTTATTTTGGATATTTTAGTTATTTTTAGATATTTTAGTTATTTGAGTTATTATATTTATTATATTTATTATATTTATTTACGTTAGGAAATATACCGTGGCCTAGAGATATGTATGCATACAGACAATTTATTTGAAACTAATTTATTATTTAATACTATACAAAACTACTGCTACGCGTGTTCATAAGGCGTGGATTATAAAAACATTTTAATATTCACATAGTAACTGTATATACTGTATTCTATTTTATTATATTATATTATTGTATATTATATATTATATTATTATTATTGTATTTCTGATTTACATTTCTTCACAAATGAATACACAAAAATATCACCATTTTCCTAAAAATTGCCTAATGAGCGATTTAGTATCTATAAAATGTCTGAAACGCTTGTGTCCTTTAAATATTTGAGATTTAAAGAGCGCGCGATGTTTCGCCAAGAAATTATTATTACATGTAATTATTTTCTCTTCAACCTCTCTTTCTTCAACAAGCTCAAAAATATTCTTAACATTACCTCAATCACAGCTTAATATTCTGGCAAAATCCCATACGGTGTAAACTTACAGTTTTCGTTAAATCAATTTCCTAAAATAGCGTTTGAAAAACGGCCAGTTACACCAAAGTATCGCCTCAATATAAAAGTAAATGTTTTAAACACTGTAGCAGTTACGGACCCGCCTCTTATCTTCTTCGAACGTAGTAAAATAAAAAGAATGTATTATATATAGGCGGATAAAGGCAGAAGATAAAGATTATATGCTCTCCGCCGAGGTAACTACGTTTACTCGTTTTCTTTCTCACGTTTCGTTTTCCTCGCGTCTACTCGTGGCAACGAAATAAAATTATCCACTTTAGCGTTAGAAGTTAAATCAAGGATTCACGGTGCGAGTTTGAACGTTATCTCGCCTCTGTTATAAATGTGTAGGTAGATGATTCCTTTTTAAAGGAAGTAACCGGCCTTGTATCGATCCTTACGAGCAATATCGTCCACTCGACACGACTCTTGTATCCTCGTATATCCTAAGGGAACCATCGGGATGTGATCCTGCTTATCAGTAGGAGTACAGTTCCAATAAACGTCTCGCCATCCTTTACGCGTTATAATATGCGTATAACCGCACCATTCGAAATTTTTATTCGCGTCGTAAAAGGAGATCCGCCATTAACGCGCCTCGTTGCTGCATTTTACCCTGAGGCTTGTGAAAATAATCGGGGCTCGTATCATGCAAAATAGATGCCCAAGGATGCTCGTACATGCATCCCAGGTATATCAATCAATCCCTTTTTTCGTGTACCGAGAGATTAAATATGTATTTCGTTAAAAAGATAAATCTATCGAAGGTTGATTCTTAAAATAACATGTTTGAAATATTGCCACGAAAGATCTTCGAATATTTTGTGAAGGGAAACTTCAACGTTCTTGGGAAATGGAGCGCAAAAATTTTGCATCGTATTTTATAGAAATTAACGAAGGACTTTGTAATAGAAACACAATTATTGCAAATCTTAACCGTAAACTATAAATGGTATCAAAGAAATAGATTACAGGAAGCTTACACATTTTATATCTACTTTTTAACACTAGATTTACGGAACCCGTCAATTTGACGCAGTTCAGATTTCGTGCTTGAGTTTAGCAATCATGCGTGCGGAAAATGTAAACTCAAAATGAAAATTATATAGAAAAATGTACTAAATAAATCTCTGCTTATAGAAATCTATTAATTCGAAGCAAACCGAACGAATGATATTACAAAAAAATTTGTAAATTCGGGACAACTTAATATTAGGTTGTCCCGAAAGTTCCTTCCGTTATCTTCACGCAATGCTTTCGTCCAGCAATGTTTAAATAAACACTCAGCATTATTTGTTAAACGAGAGATGGAGGGAAAAAATAGCGCAGAATGAATCCTGTATAAAATAATAATATATCGTAGAACATAAAATATAACACGAAAGAAACTTTTGGAACAACCTAATACTTGTGTCAATACATAATGTGCAGAAGTCGATTCGTGGCGAGCGACTATAGTCATTCATAGTAACGAAAGGGTTATTAACACTAAGTTTACGGGCATCGATTGGATCATTTTGATGGCTACATTAAAACACAAATTTTTTATAATATCATTCCTCAGTTTACTTCAAATTAATAGATTTTCATAAGCACAGATTTATTTACTTTATTTTTCTATATAGATTTCATTTTGAGTTTACATTTCCCATGATTGTTAAACTTGAGCACGAAATCTGAGCTGCGTCAAATTGACGGATTCT
>SMSQ01022443.1:5049-20922 GCA_019453375.1 Ctenoplectra terminalis | reverse complement strand
TTTTTTTTTTTTTTTTTTTTTTTTTTTTTTTTGGTTCGACCGTGTGAATCCGTGGGTCGTTTATGGTACTTCTTTTCTTCAGCGGAACATAATCGTGGTCTAGTGGAAGAAATGCGGGCTTTTAATGCTCGGAATTCGTAATACTTGGGAATTCCATCGCGCTAAAAGTTCACTTGCAGCCATTTTGACCGTAATCGATTTTAATTTTTTTTTTTTGTTTTGTTCGCAAGTTTAACGTCACATCGACTAAATAGCGAGTGTTCGTCATTTGCAACTCTTTTGGTTCAAAATGTTTATTGATTGATTCTGTGACGTTAAGTCTAAGGAGGAGTTTAATTGCTATTTTATTCTTTCGTTTTGTATTTTCTACAAGTAAATAGTAATTGGTTTGTTATCAGTGTATGGTTTTTTCAATATTTTCTACAAGTAAATAGTGTTTGGTTTGTTATCAGTGCATGGTTACGCAGATTGCACGAGATACATATATTTATGTATATAATATTTTAATAAAAATAAGGAAAGTAACTAGGTACTGAAAAATTAAGATTCTAAAATTAAGAGGATTAAAATAATGGGAAATAAATTAATATAAATGGTTAAAATGGCCGCATCGAGGGTTCCAGTGTTAAAATCTATCGTATAAAATATCATTTTACAATTTTTACATGCGCGTACTAATTAACAAGATAAAAGTTTAATTTCTTTCATGTTAAGTGGAAAAACGTATGCATGTCTTTTATATGGTACACAACTGATTTCTATGTCTTATGGTCTTTGTATGTCGAAAACGGGTAAGGTTAGCTGTAGAAATAGAAAACATAAATTTCTAAGTTATGTACAAAATACTTACATTTGCGTAATACAAACTCTGGAGAAATTTGAACCACGTTATGAATATACTTAATCATTTTATAATTTATATGAAATTATATCTGGAGAATTAATTTTTATTTAATAATATACAAATTTATTAAATTGTATCATAAAATGGAGTTAATTTAACAATAATAAATTGCTTTTCCATCTATTAATGATAGTACTTATTGATTTATTGTCGATAATAAATTATGGTTTAACAATTTCACAACTTAAATATGACAAATAAACGTAACAAAATAGATAATATGTATACGATTTTACCACTATTTTAATTCTGTGTCAAAACTGTTAATTTATTTGACTATTAACATTTTTCGGTTAATAATGGTAGATAAATCTACAAAACTACATATAAATAAAGTTTTTTTACTTTTTTCCCTATTAAAATAGTTTCGCGAAAATAAATTTGGAAGAAATACGCGCAAAAAAGCATTCTGAAAGAAGTTTTTACATCAGATTACTTTTTAAATATGTATTGTAATTTTTTATAATTATACACGCTAAAATATTTATTTATAACATTTTTTTTTAACTGAAAAGTAACCTCTATTTTTTAAATTAAACTATATATTTTTTTTTTATATATAAGTCAAGAAAAACTAGGATATAAAAAAAAGAAATAAAAATTGTTGAAAGCAGAATAACAGCCAATGTCAAATAAATTTATTAAAAAACCATTCATCACTTTAAAAGGAAAAGAAAAAAAACGCTGTGGAAATCGCAAAAAGAAGTTATGTAAAACTATAATTAATAATTCTTGAATTAAATACTTCATAAAAATTAACGACAGAATTAAAACAATGGTATCTAACCTTACACTCGTTTACAAAAAATAATACAACATTTTTCTGATAGTTAATTTTGCACGGTGCTGTACAAACACAACGTGTGCACGTATTCTGCGCGATACGCGTGTATAATAAATGAAAGAAATTTCACGTTCGAGATCGGAAGATATCCGAAAAAAATACACTAGAAAATTCAGTCAGAGATGCACGTATAAACGAGGAACCGGGGCAAATTGGTACACAATTTCAGGTGGACGTCTTGGGCGTAAAGACGGAGGAAACGAGGATCGAAGTGGACCGAAAGGATGGTAGTCTGCTGTGGCTTTGCCCCGGCGTGACGGGCCACATTCCACGCATTCCACGCGGTCACGGCCATATCTCCCATTCCTCTAGATTTCCCGTCCCGGCAGCAGCCCTACCATGGGTACCATCGCCACCACCGACACCATCCTCTTCGCCAGTGTCACCATTATCCTTACATTCTTCCATTTCTCCAACTTACTATTTTTACATATTATACATTAGGTTGTTCCAAAAGTTCCTTTCATTTTATTAGTAAGTAATGGCTGCATAATATTAGATGTTTTACAATATATTATTATTTTATACAGGATCCATTTTGCTCTATTGCCTTCCTTCATTTCTCGTTTAATACTAGATTTACGGAACCCGTCAATTTGACGCAGTTTTTGAAATCTGACGACAAATTTCGTGCTGAAGTTTAACAATCATGCGTGCGAAAAATATAAACTCAAAATGAAATTTATATAGAAAAATGGACTAAATAAATTTCTGCTTATAGAAATCTATTAATTTGAATTAAACCGAACTAATGATATTACAAAAAATTTTTATTTCAATGTACCCATCAAAATGATCCAATCAAAGCCCGTAAACCTAGTGTTAACAAATAAGGCTACATGTTTATATAAACATTGCTGAACATCGATGAAGCCACTGCGCGAAGATAACGAAAGAAACTTTCGGGACAACCTAAAATTATTAGAATATCTTTATGCGTTCTAATTTTTCTTCTGGTTTTTTGCTACAGTTTATTGCATAAGGGGTATAAAAACAAATTTTTTTGTTTTGTTTTTTTTTATTAAACTTTTGAAACCTCGGCTGATGTTTAATACAGCTGTATTTATAATATCAGCGTTAAACATAGCCAATCGGAGAAAAAACATTCTAAAAATCTGATATAATAGTTTAACACTAAACCTACCGACGATTAAAGTAGACTTATTTATACCCCAGGAAATAAAAATGATAGGTGTTCTAAAAAATGCATAACGTAAGGAAAGCAAATATTTATCTATATTTTTTGCAGAAAATCATGAAACATCATCCAAATTGCATCATTGTAAAATAGAATTTCTATGAGAAATTACAAGCCGATCATTTTGACCGCTTTGGTAGTTTTAGTGTTAACTGAACACGTTGTACGTGGGACAGATATAAATACGTTTTTAGTATACCATCGATTAATTACGGGACGACAAACAAATTCGTAAATTTTTATTGTCGTTTTGCACACCAGAATTGAATGTCTTTTTGTGGTAAGACACTGTTGAGGGGACGATTTTTTCTCGTCAATCGCAAAAAATCGCGTACAATGTGTTAACCCATTTGCATCACGACTTAAATTGCAAAGACACTCATTTATCACCGAAATCTATTCGATTGATCGCGTGTAGTTCTTCAGATCATTTATAATTCGTCACGATTTAAATATTTGTAGTTCATCAGATCATTTATAATTCGTCACGATTTAAATATTTGCTTGAATATAATGATATATCGGAGTACAAAGGATAATATATATTAATAAATATAAAATTGTTAGTGCAAACATTTTTATTCAACGGTATGGTATGATGTCGATGTCGGCGGATTATTCCGCGTTTGGTGATACAGGGAAGATATTACTCGCGGAATATTCCGCTTCGTGATACAAATGGGTTAAGAACGAGTTTGATTTGTTGTTAATACCAAAGCGGTCAAATGACCGGTTCGTAATTTCTTACCCAAATTTTATAAACTATTAACGGTGCACTTTTGAGTATTTTTTAAATAAATATTAATTGAATAAAGATATGTTTCTAGCGCATTATATATTTTTCCAAGTATCTATTATTGTAATTTCTTTGATACAAACTGGTATAATTTAATCGTCGGTAGGTTTAGTGTAAAAGAAATGTATTATATGCTAAGGTTGTCTTTTGAGAATGTGTAAATATTAGGAAAGACTTGGATATTAGGTTCAGCAATTAATAAATCAGCTTTTAGAGCAACTTGTAATATGAGTTTGTATGAATTTCTGATAAGATTGATTCTATATGAATCGTAGAGGCTGCATTGCCACAATAGTCCAAATCTTTAAACACTAGAACTACCGACGATCGAAGCATACATATTTCTACCGAAGAAATCATAATGAAAGATACATAAAAAAATTTATAACGCAAGGTAGACAAAGCTTTATCTGTATTTTTAACAGAAAATCACGGAAAATCGCCACTGAGATTCTTTAGTTAATTTATAAAATTTCTGTAAAAAATTATTAATGGGTCGTTTCGACCGCTTTGGTAGTTCTAGTGTTAAGTTAACAGTCACATCTGCATCTGGCTTCATCATCGATGCCGACACGAAATAGAGAAGCTACTAAATTACAATGATTAGCTCTAACACGATTAACTATAGATATAAATTCTCTATTAAGATTTTTATGAGTGTACTATGGAGTTGCGTCAGAGCTATTTAAATGATCAAAAAATATTTTCCTTTTATACGTGCCAAGATCTAACAACGTGTTATTGGTACGAAGATTAGCTCTTCTTTTGAAACAAAAAAACAGATCAGAAAATGGAACGTATTCAACGAAAGTATTTGATAAATAAGTTACATTTTGTATTTTATAATATATTTTATTAATGTAGAATTAAATATTGGGTTGGCCAGAAAATCTATTAATTTTTTTATCGTGTTAACTATGTGCAAGTATGCCAACAATTTCATGAACGCAAATAATATTTGAAAGCCGACATGTTGATACGTTACTTGGAAATAAAAGTGTAAAAGTTGGCTGTATTTTTATTTGTTATTTCGATCTCGTGTTTCGTTGACAATTTGAAATTGAATGAAGTTTTTGTCAATTTGAAATTGAATGAAGTCAGAAATTGATGAAGTTTTGATGGGAGGTGTTAGCTGATCCACCGAAAAAAATAGAAATTACACGAAAGACTTTGTCAGAAAGAGTTCAACAGCAAACAAATTCAATTGCTTTGAATAATTCAGGTTTTAAAGAGTTAAATTAACATCTTAAGCGCCACGCCGATCCCTGCAGACCTATGCTGAAATTTTTGTTTAGACGTCGTTGGTTTCCGAAGACTAACACTATTAATTTCAAAGAACAATACCTTATAATTCAACGAGTTTTATTAAATCACATTAAACAAAGTTACCATTTTCCTTCGCAGACCTTTACAATTTTCTTCTAAAATTCGTAACTATATTGCGATCAAATGTTCTTGAATTACTATCACAGCACACAGTCTAAAGGAAAGTCGACCAAAATCGGCGTGGCGTTTAACGTGTTAATGAATATTTTGTAATTACCTTTCTGTTTTAATCTCGACGAATCCAGTAATGTATTACAGGGTGTTTTACATAACTGGAAATATTTCACTATCTCGGAAATTGCGCAATCAATTTTAATCGTTTTAGTATCGAATTTTATAGGTCCCAAGGGGGTTTTAAATGTGTGTTAGGGCTGATCCCCATTTATCCCTTTGTAAGGGGATTAATTTTATGCAAATCAATTATGTTGTTATTGCTTACCGTTGAGTTTTCGTTTTTCTCGATCAATTTTTATATTTATTATATAAATAACGGCTAGCCCTAAAATCTACCAACAGCAGAATATCTTTAATTCAGACGTAACAAAAAGCATTTTATTTCAATATTTCTTTCTTTTTTTTTTTTTTAAAACCCGTCTTACTATAAGGTATCAAATTTAACGAGTAAGTTTCAAAATAGTTAATAATTATTTAGTAATTTTTTGGAATAAATTTTTATCCCGATAAACTTATATGTATCGTCAGTTTTTTTGTTTTTTCGTTAATAACTCGTTAACAAAGCCGAATTCGATATTTTCGCAAAAGAAAAAGTTGCTTGAAATAATCCCAGGAACCGCCCATTTCCGGTTCTTTCACAGTGTCTGAGACACCCTGTATAGTAAACTCATTAGGAACCGAGGAGTCCGTGACGGTAACTTTACATTAACTTTATTATAAGTACAATAACTTTATTATAAATACAAATAACTTTATTATATTTTATTAATTCACCATTTTGAAATCGACTGTGTAATTTTATTATAAATACAAATAACTTTATTATATTTTATTAATTCACCATTTTGAAATCGACTGTGTAACTGTATTATATTTTATTAATTCGCCATTTTGAAATCCACTGTGTCGAATATTTTGGATGACCAAAATAAAATTAAACGCAGGTAAAAATACTATCGGTTCATAAATGACGATCGGCTTAACCGGTGTTGAAAGTGCTTAAAACTAAAGCTATCAAAACGGTTAAATAATCGGTTCGTAATTTCTCATAGAAATTCTATAAATTTTTAACAGTACATTTTTTACTATTTTCGCGATTTTTTGTTATGTTATGTATTTTACAAAATATCCATTATTATGATTTGTTTGGAATAAATAGGTGTACTTTAATTGTCGGTAGTTTTAGTATTAACTTTCATTCTGTAATTGATGAAATATTCTGAACACAAGCTAGCTCTTTGTTTAACATTTATTGATAAACATTAAATTAAGCTTTTAGAAGTATTTTATGCTCTTGCATTGCCGTAATTTAATCGTTAAGCGTGTGTAAATAGTGGAATAGAATTTCGATTATCCAAACTAATTCAGGTATACCTCATGAGATAGTTTAGATAATCAAATTTCGTGGTTGATCGAGCAACCGCTCTCATTCCGCAGAATAGTGGTTATTGATCGCAACCTACACTATTTATTACCACTATGAAATTTGTTTCAGTGGAATGATGCGTGGGAACTGAAACTACACTACATAGTTTCGAAAGAATTTTGAGCTACAGTACATTGTAAATTATATAATCTCGAGTCGTTTTAAAATAGAATTAATAAAAGAATGAACATTCAAAAGTTTGTGAAAGTAGATACAGTGAGAGAAAAAAAGTATCCACACACTTAGGACTTTGATTTTTACTGAAAATATTTGTTTCCGTGCAACGTCAAATTAAAACTTTATTTCAGTTTAATTATATTTTAACCGGAAGCTAATTTTTCTCAAAAAACATGTATTTTAAACGCAGCTGACACAGTTTTAGAAAACACTACACATTGCATTGGAACCACTCATAAAAATATAAATTTCTGTGAGAGAAATTTCTCGTAAAATAAGTATTTATAATACAGGTAGTCCTCCTACAACACGGCATCTTAAAACACAGTTTCGCTATAACACGATTCATAAATTGCAGGAACCCTCCTACAACACGGCATCCTATAATACGGTTTCGTTCTAACACGATAAGAAAATTGCAAAAACTTTTGTACAACACTGTACTTCTATAGTCGCGGCGAGGCTTGCCGTCTTAAAGATACAGTTTTGCGGAAAGTATTTCTTTTTATCTCCGTGGCCTGAAAACAAAAGTGTCTCACGCTTGTAAATACATTTATATTTTTAATAAAAATTAAGTTATTCATGTAGAATTAAAAAAAAAATTTGTTTTTAATAAGTTTTCGGAACGTAACCCCTCTTTTTGTACTGGCTCTGGGTCTCGTACAACACGGTTTCACACAACACGGAATTTTCTAGGAACCAATCTACCGTGTTATAGGAGGGTTACCTGTACTTAACACGTTAAGCGTCACGGTGGTTCCTGCGGACCGACGCTGAGATTTCTCAGGACTGACGGTATCAATTTAAAAAAATAATACCTTATAATTCATTAATGTGTTCTATCAAGTCGCATTAAACAAAGATACGACTTTCTTTTGCAGGCATTTACAATTTTTTTCTTAGATTCTTAACTATTTTCCGACCAAATGTTTTCGAATTAGTATCGCAGCACACAGCCTAACGGAAAATCGACCAAAATCAGCGTGGCGTTTAACCTGTTAATATACAAAAATATAAATTTTCCATATACCATCGGTAATACGCATTAATAATGATCCCAATTCATTGAATAGACATTATAGAAGTTAAGAATTCGAAGCGTACGAATACTTTTTCAGTCACTGTAGATAAATTATAATATTAGTGTTACTCTTATTAATTTAATAAAATTTAAATTGAAACTAATAGAAAGATTATAAAACATTCTGTTAACAATGAGAGCTAGAATATTCTAAATAATTAAATTTTTATAGATACTTAATTATGAAATATTTGTGGAGCATTTAATTGTGGATTAGTTTTCATAGATCCTTAAATTTATTGATCGTTTTTCGAGTTAGTTATCAATCCAATACTTAAATAACGTATACGGTACCGTCAAAAAGTTTGGAAACAGAGATTTAAATAAATAATTCAACCGCATTATAAGATATAATAGATATACTTCATCTATATAGTAATAAAGTATCATCTAAATAGTAGAATTAAGCGAAAGAATACGTTGTAGAATCACTTATCTCGACTATGCTGCGTCAACGACTTTTGCTTCTCCTCGTAACGCGTTGAGATTCTTCGGTCTTGCGCGAGAAGAAAGATCGTCGCATCGTCGCATCGTCGCGTTTGTGCATTGATACTACGCTATTCATTTCAAGTCGATTATTTTTGTTTTTGTAAGTTTAAGTTTTTGTAAGTTGATTAACCGTCTATAGCCCGAATTTTGTCTGCTTATCGGAGAAAAAATTACGATCGATTACAGTTTTTCATTTTGATTTGTAAATGTTTAATAATTACTAATAAGATAATTACTAATAACAAATACTAATAAGAAACTAATAATTACTGTAGATGAATCGTGGTGAAAACAAAATTAATTTTTTAAAATATGTAATAGAGGGTTAACCCTCTATGGAACCGTGTGACCTAAAAGTTACAAACTGATGTATCTTTATTTTAAAAAATTAATTTTCTTTAGTCATCGCTGCGCTATTAAATTTGATTACTGTATTACTGCAGTGACACCACGATCCATCTACAATAATTATTAGTTAAAACATTTTCAAATCAAAGTGAAAAACTGTAATCAATCGGAATTTTTTCTCCGATGAGCAGACAAAATTCGGGCTATAGAGAGTTAAAACATAGCGAAAGAGGGGTTCGACGAGTCGAAATTGTAATGTTAAATTCGTAAAATAAATATAACTTTTGTTTTCCAATATGTTTTTCATTCAATATCCTACTCTTTTATTATATTTTTTTAGCTTTTTAAAACATAATTAAATTATTGTTTAAAACAATTCAAATGTTTCCAAACTTCTTGACGGTAGTGTACATACAGAATTTAAAAGAGGGTAATACGTTTTTATGTAACTATTTTTACAGTGACTTCACTGACAACGCCACAGTTTCTTTTGACACGCCGAAATGAAATTGAAAACATACACATACATACTATACGCACACGTCATTGTTCCCTGCTTGTGACATGCATAGTGATTCTGTTCATCAAACGTTTGTTTATCCAATTTTATACCAGCTTTGTCCGTGTAGTATAGTGTTCCCGTGATTCTATTTTAATTGAACATCGAAATAACTTTTGCCATTGTCGACTACAGCAAAACAATATTCCAAACTTATTGATTCGTTTCAAAATATTTTTGTGTGAAACATATTTTGCTGTAACAAAATCGTCTAGTTAATTATTTTGAATTTTATTCCTGCAATCATTCCTCTGAAACGAAAATTAATATTTATTGGAAATACTTTCGCTCTAAAGAACTGTTTTTACAGTAAAACAATCCAGTAGTATTTAAATTTTTAAATGAAAAAAGTGAAACGTTAAGCGTTGAAGTAAAATTTCTCAGAAAAATGAGAATTATGAAAGAAAGAAATTCAGAGTTTTCAAATATTAACTGGAAATCTTTCAAAGACTTAATTATCAAAATAATCGATAAATATTTATGAAAACAGAGCTATCACCGATTTTGATAATTTTTTAATATGTTGTCAAGGTCATCGTCCTAAGCAGTGCAAAAATTTTAGTTCGAGGTCATCGCTTCTTAAAAAGTAACAAAAAAAAAAGTTTACTCAAAAGTACATAATTTTCCAAACATCATTTGTATTTAACTCTTGTTCCAATAATCGGATACGTTTTTATATATTCTCATTTAAATTATTTTATCTTGTCGATAAAAGATTTTAATATCCGGCTTGATCAGGGATAAGTAACCTTTTTTTACAACGGGCTAGCTACAAATTTAAAAATGTTGCACGGGCCGCATGTAAGAAACTNGTAATGTTAAATTCGTAAAATAAATATAACTTTTGTTTTCCAATATGTTTTTCATTCAATATCCTACTCTTTTATTATATTTTTTTAGCTTTTTAAAACATAATTAAATTATTGTTTAAAACAATTCAAATGTTTTCAAACTTCTTGACGGTAGTGTACATACAGAATTTAAAAGAGGGTAATACGTTTTTATGTAACTATTTTTACAGTGACTTCACTGACAACGCCACAGTTTCTTTTGACACGCCGAAATGAAATTGAAAACATACACATACATACTATACGCACACGTCATTGTTCCCTGCTTGTGACATGCATAGTGATTCTGTTCATCAAACGTTTGTTTATCCAATTTTATACCAGCTTTGTCCGTGTAGTATAGTGTTCCCGTGATTCTATTTTAATTGAACATCGAAATAACTTTTGCCATTGTCGACTACAGCAAAACAATATTCCAAACTTATTGATTCGTTTCAAAATATTTTTGTGTGAAACATATTTTGCTGTAACAAAATCGTCTAGTTAATTATTTTGAATTTTATTCCTGCAATCATTCCTCTGAAACGAAAATTAATATTTATTGGAAATACTTTCGCTCTAAAGAACTGTTTTTACAGTAAAACAATCCAGTAGTATTTAAATTTTAAAATGAAAAAAGTGAAACGTTAAGCGTTGAAGTAAAATTTCTCAGAAAAATGAGAATTATGAAAGAAAGAAATTCAGAGTTTTCAAATATTAACTGGAAATCTTTCAAAGACTTAATTATCAAAATAATCGATAAATATTTATGAAAACAGAGCTATCACCGATTTTGATAATTTTTTAATATGTTGTCAAGGTCATCGTCCTAAGCAGTGCAAAAATTTTAGTTCGAGGTCATCGCTTCTTAAAAAGGAACAAAAAAAAAAGTTTACTCAAAAGTACATAATTTTCCAAACATCATTTGTATTTAACTCTTGTTCCAATAATCGGATACGTTTTTATATATTCTCATTTAAATTATTTTATCTTGTCGATAAAAAATTTTAATATCCGGCTTGATCAGGGATAAGTAACCTTTTTTTACAACGAGCTAGCTACAAATTTAAAAATGTTGCACGGGCCGCATGTAAGAAACTTATGATAATAGAAACACTGAATGATGAACTAAAATTATCTCTTTATTAACAAGTTCCGTGCCAGTCTGATTTTTGGACACTTTCCGTTCGGGCTAGACGCTTTACGATTAAATAATCTTGCTTCTAACGCATGCTTTACAATCCGTACAATAATACAAAGACCATAATTATCAAGAAAAGGGTGTACAGTTTTTACAAAGTTCTTCGTTTTACAATGAAAATTTCAAATGGCTTGAACACGTGGCACGGAACGTGTTAACAAAATAAACCTAGTATAAAAAATTATAGAAATAAAACACTCATTAGTAGAAATACTATTAACCCTTTGCATTCCGTTGTCCTCTCTCAGGGGATATCGTAATTCTAGCGTATCACTCGGATGTCCCCTCTGATGGGACGTTAAAGTTTATTAGCGATTACGGGGAATCAACTTATTCCAGCACAACTTTTTGAGAAATGCATGTTTCCCTGAAGTTTTCCGTTGAAATGGCACAAGAAATCAAATCAAAATATGGTACAATTACTAAGATATATAAAAAAAATGTCAGCGGGTTTTACGTCAGAAGAGAACGTGAGAAGCGTGCTCACGACGGTCCGAGCGCTTCTCTAGCTACTTGAAAGGAGCGATGAGGAGAGTTTGTAGAAGAAAGGTTGGTATGCAAGCATGTCTCGCACTGTATGGTGAGATTTACAAATGTAAATAAACAAGTCTAAAACTGGAGGAAAAGATTTTCAAACCTGAACTCGGTCTGATTTGTGAAGACGTGTAAATGCAAATTTCTGCGACAAAGTGGCGCCGAGTAGCTGGTAGGTAACGTCCAGGATGGTTCGGAGCGCAAAGGGTTAATGAAACGGCGAAAGATATACGTGGAAAAAGAATATCTACGATGTCGGGATAATTTCCAAAAATTAAGTTAACACGCCTAGTGTACGATGAGGCTGCGGGACACTGTAGGAATTTTTAAAAGTCAAAATGTAAAATCTTTGAAGGGCCGCACGAGAAAGTGTGGCGGGCCGCGGGTTGCTCAGCTAGATCATTGTGGTTTGGTACATTTCTTATCCACGTTTGTCTCAAGTTTGGAATTTCGTTATCAGAAAGCTACTAGAATTAAACTATAAAGTGGATTATACAGAGCAATGTGGACAATTGTAGTTATTGGCGTAAGAGTTAATAAAGTGGACTTAATCCGATTCCTTTATTTATATATAGATAGTAAATCTCTCTCGTTTACTTTTTTTACAAAAATCAAAACCTGTGTTTTGATATCATTACCCCGAAAAAAAATCTAAGCCACCTCGAATTTAATTTTAGTTTAATCAGAAATAAATTGGAATTATTTAACGAATATTTTTCTATATTTTTCGATTTTAAAATATAATTGAAAATCGATTTTTTGATTTGTACTAAAATGGAGAATTGTAGAAACTGGACGTTCAATGGTAAGTGCGTTTTCCCCGATTGTAATCGAAATACAATTTACCTTGCCAGAATTTGTTACAGCGTGTAATACTGGGAAATTGACTACCTGTCGAGTACTTTATTCGATTTGACGTGAAACTGATGGAGATTTCGAAGACATGTCGATAGAGACGTAAACTGTTTATATACCAAGGTACATGCGTGAGTATTGCTCGGATTATTCTGTCGTATTAAATATCTGATCGTTAATTAATATTCAAGTTACATATTGATTTTGCACAATATGTTTTACAATTTGTGATAGCTTAATCAAATAATTCGTGTTTTAAATATGTATACACGTTACACAGATTATGTCTACAATTAGTCTTTGAAAATTACATATTAATTATGAAATTTAAAATTAAAAAATTTTTTATTCTAAATATACTGGTTTTATTTAATTTATTTATACAAGTCATCCCTCGCACCTGCGCCAAACCATGATGTTAAAACGGTAGAAGGTAGACAGAAATTTGATTAGAAAAAAATTAATGGATTCGAGTGATGTATCACGTATATCTTTTTCAAAAGTGTACGCGTTTCAAAAATTTTATGGTAACCTCTATTTTTTCAAATGGAACTTCGAATTAAGTTCTCCCTTTTCAAATAATGTAAGTTGAATTAACCCGTTCCAGGCACTCAAAATTTACTCAACGTAAGATATTTCAAGTTGCCTATTTTGAAAGATCATATTGGTAAACAGTAAAAAAAAAACAAGTTTAATAAAAATATTTTATAATCAATTAATTAACCCTCTATAGCCCGAATTTTGTCTGCTTATTGGAGAACAAATTACGATTGATTACAGTTTTTCACTTTGATTTGAAAATGTTTTAACTAATAATTACTGTAGATGAATCGTGGTGTCGCTACAGTAATACGGTAATCAAATTTAATAGTGCAGTGATAACTAAACAAAATTAATTTTTTAAAATATAGATACATCGGTTTCTAACTTTTAAGTCACATGGTCCCATAGAGGGTTAATAAGAAAAGAGTTAAGATCACTGTTACACTATTTTTTATGTTTCTTTAAAAATAGCACCGGTATGTATTAGTATACAAGCATATGTCGATGATTGAAAATAAATGTATGTCTTAACCCATTAGCTGCCAGGATCCCCATTTGGAGATTTTGTAATTTTACGTTTACCACTGGGCGCGAAAAATATATTTGGTACGCTTGACAATTTAATTTCATTCTATATACATATATCGTGTGTAACAGAAAGTGTGTATTTTGTGGTTCGTTTCTTTACAACAAGCGATCAAAATTGAAATTCATATGTAAGTTGAACGGAATAAAATTGTCAGATTTGAAGCTTAATATTTTTGGTTTCTTTTTTATATTATAATGAAATACAGTACATAAATCTACATAATTTAGAGGTTATAGTAACGATCTGTTAGTTACTCGCTCTTTTCTTTTTTATTCAAATGATTTTACCGATCATTTTATAACGATACCCATTTGGCACTTTTTCAAAAATATCAAATAATTTCAAAACAAAACATAATTTCAATATAATTATATTGTCACACAACTTTTTCTACATATATATAACTTATCCAGCCAAAAATAAAAAAAAAATTTAGCAGTTAATGGGTTAATATTTCGTAATAAAAATTACTGTCGAGGGACGAAATTACTTATGGGATAACTTAATATTTCCGCACGATGGTCAAAACCGAGCCGGTATTAGCGATGTATCCGCGCTCGAATGAACCTGTTGGTAAAGCGTTGAATATCAATTAGATTTACGATGTACCGATTCTTCTAAAAAAAGATTTTACTCATCATTTCTGAGCTCACTCTGCTGTAAGTACGAAACATCCCAAAATTGACCATCGTCGCAACGCTTTGCTCGATGTAACGTAAATCTTCAGGAAAATTGGAAGAGATATCGGCCGAGAGATAGAGGCTGAAGAGGAACATCGAGGATAGAGCGTAATTCTAGCCGAAGCTGGCTCTTTGATCAGCAATTAACACCACGAGCAGCTCTGAGCTCGATCTTCCGTATGATCATTGGATGAACCCTCTCGAGACAGCAGAGCGATTTTCCCTCGGCACCTCTCTTCGCAAACCGAACGGTTCACGTGTTTCATCATCCTTCGATGTACTCGACGGCTTTGCGCGATATTGCTACATAGTTGCTTGCACACGCCAGCATAGTCCAGTCACGCTTCTGATTGATCAACTTTCCCAACGCATTGGCCATGCTCGCGAGCACTTGGAACCGAGGCTTTTTGGAAAATTGCTTGCCCAGAGTTTGGTTTGCGACGAAGTCAGGCTTATTTCTTCAATCTTATCTGCGGAGACCATGATGTGAAAGCTTGCGATGTCATTTTTTCGTTTTTATGTCCAGGGTCAACCGCGTATCGCGATCTCTTTCAATAATTGCGTTGTTTGTGAACCGATTGAAACAATTTTTGTGTCGTAATAGGATTCTGAGAAATCGGAGAAAAGCCAAAGAAAATTAGTTTTTTAATTCTTTTTTAAGTTTTCGAAGTCACCTTACATTTTTTTTTATACATAACTTCATTGTTTATTTTGAAGTTTCAAATACCTAATAACACTTGAACTACCAAAGTCAAAATGATCCATTCGTAATTTTTCACGGAAATTTAATAAATTAACTACGGTTCCTTTGGAGAGATTTTCCGTGTCTTTCTGTTAAAAATATAGATAAACCTTTGCCTCGGTTGCATTACATATTATTTTATACACCTTTCGCTTCGATTTCTTCGGTAAAAATAAGTATACTTTAATCGTCGGTAGTTCTAGTGTTAAAACAGTGTTGAAAGAAATGATAGTGATCGTAAGAAAAAGTTCGATAATATACGGCAAATAAAATATATGTATTAGGAAATAATTATCTAGAGATACATTTTTATTTAAATTTTTCGAGATCTTCATTTTTTTTTTCATTTTCTAGAGAATTTTATGCAGCTTGTGTTAAAAGAAGTCTTTAATTATAATTTAGCCAACGTTAAAACATAAAACTAATATTACAAAAATTTGTATAAGTACCTTCGGTAGCGTTACAACGAGTAAAACACTTCATAAACAATTATTTTGTTGCATTAACTATATGAACTATTTCCTGTATTAACTGTTAATACTACTTTTATAATTTATGCGCTCTACAATTATATCAC
>SMSQ01022442.1:0-14862 GCA_019453375.1 Ctenoplectra terminalis | reverse complement strand
CCTAAATCTTCAAATCCTTTCCGGAAAACACACCTCGAATTCCTTCCCCAACTTGACAAACCTTTTGCGGTTCACCTTAACCAACCCTAACCAAAAAGAAACATCAAAAAACATTTTCGACCTTCGATAATCCAGCAGCCAACCCCAAATCCCGTCACCCGAATACGCCTAACAGTACCATAAATAATTCCATCCTTACAATCCCATCAATAATCCCGAGTAACTTAACTCTGCCTCCGGAACAAACACGAATGACGTATACAAACTGACAAACAATGCATCATATTACAATTAAACTATTTTTTTTAAAAACCGTGAACCATGTACCACGATTTTTCCGCATGCATGTATTTCTACAACCGTATTTTATTTTTATATATTTTTAGAAAAATAATAAATTGTATGACGAAGATGACGTATAGGACGAAGAATGTATAAAATATATATTATAATAATAAAAAGAAGTTAGCATTATGATACCTTAGTAAAACCCTAAAAGAGAGCTAAATTCTTTACCTTTCCTATTGAATCTATCGATTATATCGTTCCAATGACTATGATATAATTATTTCAACGCTCCTGCTAATTGTACAACCCTGCCACTTTTTTTCTACCAACTCGAAACATACGTTCTCCATCAGCGGCAACGAAACGTTTCACAATTCCTGCTTAAAGATCTTGTTTAAAAACAATCCCCCCGGCAAGTACCTTGGAATTCCTTCTGATTCGGCACATCGTTTGCCATTGTCGCCAGATCGAGTCTCTTATTTCTTAAGCCGTGAAGCGTAACGGCATGCCGGAGCATCGTTGGAGGAATTCCTTTTGAGCTACACACCGTGAACCAGCGCGTCCGTTTGTCAGCGTTACGACACCACGGCGTCGGGGTGCAGCTTTAAAAATGCAGGTCCACTTTGTGCCGCGGTGTCCGTTTAAGCATCGTCCAACGTGCACGTGTGTCAAACCGTGCGCGTTTGCTCTTTTCTTCTTTATTCAACAGCGGTTTCGCGCTTCCTGGAACGACGAATCGCTCTCCTATGCTGTCTCATCGGCGCCAAGGAGACGCGTTGTCACGCTTTTTACGCCCGACAGGGTCTCCCCGTTCGAGTTGCCAAATAGTCAGCCCGACTAAACAATACACAACGGATCGTTTCGCTTTACAGCTCGTCGTAAAGCAACACTGGCAAGGAACAGTGACGCGATTCTTGAATCGTAGAAGCCAACCGATCGTTTCTGCGCAGCTTCGAACTTTTACGGACTCGTCAGACACGGAGTAGGTAATCCACCATCGCGAACGCTGACAGTAGAGCTGATTCCTTGCGATATCCAGGAACAAGAGATATAAAGTTTGCATTGAGAATGATAAGGAATCGATACGACTTTACGGAAGAACGAACCAGCTCCACGGTTACCGATGCACCTGCTCGCGCACTTCTTTCCCTCTATTCCACCCTTGTCGTAGCTTCTTCTGTCGTAGCTCCCTTTTTCCACCCGGATCTGCTCGCCTCTGTCGTTTCTTCCCTTTAACTTAATGCTATCATCGAGACTCTATTCTCAAAAGGCTCGAACGGTCCGGCTCTGGAGCGTAAGCCGAGCAACGTCTCTTATTTCTTTACTGTCTCTCTGGTTGCGTCTCTTACTCTTTCTCTTTTTTCTGTCTTTTTTTTCCCGAGCCGTTCTCCTGCCACTTTACTCGGCTCGTCACCGTTCTAGATGGCTTTCAAGATACCTTCCCAGATAGTCGTTTCTACGTGGAGGATAGGCTGCGACCGAAAGATACCGCCGCGGAATGGTTGGCGACAAGCCCAGTCCGAGAGAATTTTTTAATCCGGAAGAAAGCAGGGAAGAAATAGGAAGACGGATCGACGCCTGCATCTTTCGCTCGATGAACTCTCCGGTCGATCGTGGAACGGACCGGATGAAAGATAAATGGAAGGCCGAGTAATAGTTACAACGGCAATCAACGCATCTGTTATAACGTGACTAATGAGATTCACGGCCGTGTATTAAGATTGATGATCATTCGAGGAAAAATAATACCGTTCGTTGGGTCTGTTTTTATCCACCGTTTTGATATATCGTATAATCTGTTCTGTCAACCTTAGAAAAGATAATCAAATTTTCCACCCTTTAAATGATATTAACTGTAAAAATGAAGAACGAGGAACGACGAGTCGAGTATTAATTTATCCGTGTGGAACTGAAAATCTGTTTCAAACGGAATGAATAAATCAGCGAGAAATTAGCTTCCGGGTACTCCAAAATTGTCCCAATCCAGATGGATCCAAATTAATTTACCGCAACTAGCTTCCGCTTATTTTAATGCGCACTAACTTTTCTAAATTTCCCAAATTTGCTTCAATTTGTATCAGTCTGCTTCAACACGTGTTCGTTAATTTTAATATTACTTTTTTAATATTTAGTATCAATACCTTCGAGTTCCACGCGTTAATAACGATCGTTCGCAGCAATGTTGCAGCCTAAAGATTAATTGTCTTGGCGTTATTTACGAGAGACGAATTATTCAGAAGCTGATACGTTTGAACCGCGTGTCGACGTGTACGAAGGGACGGCGGTTAATATAGTTCGCGTCAAATAGACTACGGATATGTTCTAGCCAGGGAAACTGGGCCGCGCATCTCGTCCGACAATTTCAAATTCATTTTGTAGCTACGGTGAACTTCCGTCGTTACCGGGAGGAAGTTAAATTTCACGCGGAAACGTCCCAGAAATTTCTACCGTTCAAAAACAATTGTTCGAAACAATCGTACGATTTCCTTTCCTATGGTTTACCCGGGAATCGCGTCTTCCAGGCGAATGCTTTCGTCAATCGCGTCGCTACTTCTGTCGTTAGAGCCCCTAGAATCGATACTTGTTAATAGAAGGGAAAACTTTGCGAAAATGTCGCGTTTCCTCGAGGGGAAATGGATAGTGCAATTTTACGTAATGGAAGACGCTGGAACCGGAGCAACATTTAATCGCCTTCGATTGTCGAGCCCACTTGATATACGATTCGTTGTGGCCACATTTAAACTTCTTCCTTCTCTTCCCACTCCTTTTTTTTTTTTTTTTTTTAATGCGCTCCCAACGACGCTGGAACTTGGCCATAAGTACGTACGCTCCCGTAAATTTTCGTGGAGCGGGTGAATGTCCGCTAATGTACACGAGGTGTTGGTAAAACCGAGCAAGAATTTCAGAATGTGTAATATCGAGAGAAATGAAACAAATTTTTTTCGAATAAACAGGAATTAAATGAATTAAACGAAGTGTAATTTTAGGTGACTAGTACTTCGAGATATTAAACATTTAACGAGTTGAAGAAATTGTTTGTAATTATTTTGAAATCAATTTTTTGTCGTCACCGTGTTGCTTACGAACTGCTAGAGAGAGTCAAAAGTTCTATTAAAATTTTTATTTTATAAAACTTCGTATACCGAATACAAATACTACTGACTAAATCCATATTTCTGCAGACTATAGCGTCACTTGAGCAAAATAACCGATAAAATGGAAGGAAGTAAACTGGACAAGGACTTACGACTCGATCTATCGTTCGAAAACTAATAACTGATCACATGTCGCGACCTAATATTTACAATAACCTGTATCGATATAAACCAATTTCCTATCATACTATCCAACGTACATTTTTACCAATAAGAGACACGATAAACAATTAATTCAAGAAATAGCGAAAATTTTCAGAGAAATTTCAGAGAAATTTCAAAGAAAACGTCGCAACAGAAAAACTCTACTTCGACGCACGAATAGTTATAAAATACTCCGTAACGAAAGATTCTTGGAATTGATGCGAACCCAGCGACAAACGAACAGAACACAGGATGGAATTGGTCTCTTTATTAGAACCATTTAATTCCAACCGATCGAGCGTCTAATAGTTTCGCGGTTTGATATCGATCTGGTTAGTTTGAGCGTTTCGAGGTCCTCTTGATACCAGTGCGAGGACGAGATCTTAACTGTAAAAACAAGCGCAGTCGCGTAACGTAACCGAGCTTAATTACATCAAGGATTAAAACTAAAAGAAAGAAAAAAAAAAATAAAGTGGAAGCACTTCGATATTTAACGAACTTTCCTACGAGACTGGAAGATTCCTTGTAAAAGCTGGATCGCCTCGAAAAGAACCGAGACCGAAGGAAACAGTTTAGAAACCGATTCGCAAAATTCTTGAGACTCGTGTACTTCGGGACGCCGAGTTTGATGGGATCGTTCCAAGGGAAGTTCGTTTTTATATTGGAAGAACGTGGCCCGTCCGATATTTTTGGGATTAAGCATTCTTGTTTACCTTGAAGCGTTTAGTTTACTCGTTTGTTCTGGGATTTCGAGTTCCTCTCTATTTATCAGCCGATGTAATCAAAATTGATGGTTACTGCTGGTCCGAAAGCGCTTCATTGTTTTTCGGATATAAAATAACTCTGTAAGGATGTGATTGAACTTTTTAAATTTTTTAATCGTAGGACAGAGTGATCTGCAGCTGTTCTCTGCATCACTGGTTAAAAATAGGTGTCACACTTTAGACGTTCGCGTTAGGACGTAAATGGATCATGGATATTTTTTTTTTCTTCTAAAATTAAACAGACAATCGAGGTTTTCGCGTTTCACATTCGCGTATTTCACGAAACAAATTTCCACGAAACGTATGCAAAACTCGGAGAAACTGGCCAAAAATCCCTGCTGGCCGCTTTATATTTCCAACCACTTTCACAATTCTCTATTCTCTGTAAGAACAACTCAGCGAGAGAACTTTTGCTCCCCATAATGGATAGAATTAGTTTCAACATCAAAACGAATTAGACTCCCTTTTCTGAAAGTGTCTGAAATCCTTAATAACGAAAGTACCAACCGAATTAGAATTTCACAAACGAAAAACTCGATGCTGATAAAAGCTTCCATTCCTAAAAAAGATATTAATTAACAACTTCCAATTAGCGCCAGTGTATGTACGCTGTTTTGCTTCTATTATTCAATCGTGCAAGAACAGGATTCTAATTTTTTTCCTCTGTATTTCGGATCGATAATGCGATTCATGGCTATTTTTCGACAAGGTTCAAAGCCTCGGCGCGTATCGTCGCGAGATAAAATTTGTTTATCACCAGAAATCATCAGAAATGTACGCTGGCCGTTCGTTTATTTTTAATTAACTTGTTTGCCAAGAATTACCGTTATCACGTATCATTAACGATACACGTTTCCCTGTCTTTCAATCCTCTTTCTGCCTCTCCTCGGTACTCGTTTTTCCTCCATGAGATATCGTTCTATCCTTCGAGTAAATTTATGCAAAACTCGACAGCAGCTAAATGAGCCGTACGACGCGAGATTATCGACTGGCTAGGGAGCGACGACCAAAGAAGAGTGTCTCTAATATCAGCCGGATTCTCGCGTGCATGTCGGTGGAGACTTAATTTCCGCTCTCTGACGTCCGCTAAAGATGGCCGCCGTACGTTACGTGTGCGAACCGATTTAAACGTCACTTACTGTTAAAACTGAGATTGCGAAGTAACACTGGACGGTTTCAAACGTCGCGGAGATCCTCGTGGAACGATTGGATATTGATTTTCGTTGACCGGAAAGCTGTGCCGCGCGAAAATTGTCACGGAAATGAATCAGTCGGAAGAAAGATACTGTAGATCGGCGAGCCCGTTAAATTGCTTCCGCGACGATCCACGCTTCGGACTCGCCTTTTAATTAATTGTTACAGCTGAATCATTATTCATGTTTCCGCTGCTACGAGGTCTTTGGCGTTAATTGATTTTAGAAAGGCAGAAATTTTATATTGCTCGTTTCAGATATATTCCAGTTGCTTGTAGCGTAAAATACTAGAGTGTATTAGTAAATTTAATATTCTGTGTCTGTTATAGCTATTTAATTTATAAAATATAAAGAGATTTCTAAAACAATAAATTCCATTTTAATTTTTACCATGTTCCGAAATTCATATTTCTTTCTCGAAAAAAAAATTCAACACGTCGTCTATTATGCGAGTTACTAACTATCAACGATATCGAACTTAATTAAAATGTCTAATGCAAGTAAATAGTGATATTTATAAAATTTTCATCGCTGTTAAACGCGAACAATACTTCACTGCATAGTTTACACTGCTCATCGCTAGGAACCAAACAAACTCGTTCGACACCGTTCCAACATCCTAAATAAAACACACAAAATTCGCCCTACAATCGCCGCGTTCATCTTCCAATTCTTCGATCCTAACAATACACGAAACTATTTAAAAAAAAAATCCGTCCGATTCCCCTAAATAAATGAAAATTCTCGCTTAATCCTTCCCAATGACAGGAATGTCGCGTCGGACTAATCCGATCATTTGTTCTAGCGAGGAATAAACCATCGGACAAGCGACATGGGAATCAGTCAGATCCCTGACGCACAAGGAAACCCTGTTGTTTCCACGCGACAGACATGCACGTTTATCCGACAGGCATTAATTGTCTGTTACCTCGTTCACCTCGCCTTGTTTCATCTTTCTTCGGCGCGTCCGCTCTCGACGTGGTGCGAAATTCAAACGTGGATCAATCGAACGGAGAAAACCGTGGAAACAGTGGAACGGAGACAGACAGCGAGTGTAAGCAAGACTTGGTTCTCGCGTTAGTCACCCTTGGGTCGCTCCAGGGGAAAATCACTGCGTCAGTTACGAAGAAGTCGCGCACGTCGTGCCTTTATTTTCGCAAATCCCTCAGGAGCCTTCCGAGGGTAAATCGGTGGAATTTTTCCAAGGTTCAAAGAATTGTGTATTCTTCTCCAGATTGTTCGCGTGTACGTGGAAATAGCGGCACGCAGACGCGTCCAAAAGTTATTCGAAACAGCGTGTTCCAGGATAAGCAATCATTCGCTGGAGAAACGACGCAACTGGGTGGAAGGTTTTATGTACCATCCGATGCGTTGGCTTGAATATTTTATTATTAGAAGGATTCTAAGGTCCGAGGAGTTTGAAAAGGTGAAGAACGTGGACTTGGTAAATTGTAAGGATACCAATCGAGTCGGTGGATTGGAATTCGAGTTCGGATTTTTCGGTTGCTAAGCAATATCGTTTGGTACTCCGCATCCTTTTCTACGAAAATAACACTCGACCTGCGTGTAATTAATTTAATATAGAAACTAACAAAATGGTGAAAATAATTTTCTTGGATTTTCCGTAAAGCGTACAGATCAAGATTTATTCCTTTAACATTCTGTATTTTTACGAGTACCATTTTCACTTGTTTGATACGAGTTCGTATATTTTAATCGTTGATGGTTCTAGCATTAATACTGGATGAATCCGTTCTTCAATTTTTGAAAGTACTTAATTGAAAATTAAAGAGCTTCCGTTTGATGACTTAATGCGCAACCACAGACTCTCCGTAATGAAAAAAACGTTGTGAAAATACGGTTACGTGATCACGCGCAAAATTCAGGGCTCACAGTTACGAGGAAAGGACGATCCCTTCGTGGAGATCCACGATCGCAGCGCGTCGTAATAATAAACAGAGAGGAAGGGTTCTCTGTGAGCGGGTTTCGCGTGGAAAACTCGACGCCAGGCTCGAAATTAAGACCCAGAAGCGGAGGGAAGACGAGCGGTGGGAAGCAGTAGGGAGCGGCGTACGTGGGCAGTAATAAAAGAAACCGTATTACGGGCACTCAAAGTTTCTCTTCTCTTGGAGTACGTAGAGACGTGCGAGGAACAAATTTTCTTGCGTCCCCTATAATTTTCTGGGCGAGACCACGCGAAAACCAAGATAAATATCCCTTTTCCCTGCCGCGGAAACTGTCTGCCTAGTAGATTTTATTTCCTGCTTGGATCGCGTGCTTTTATTCGGAGCTGGAATTCCAAGTTGGCAGGAAAAGCACGGTACCGGCGTGTATTAAGTAAAAGCAAGAGAAGTGCTTGTCTGCTTGATCACTGCCTATGTAAAAGACGCTTCGAAATGCTTCGCTTGAAAGTGCCGCGAGGGCTTCCACTTGGGAGAGCGCGGACGTATTTTCTTTTCAAATTATGTTTTTCTTTTTTTTTTTCTTTTTCTTTTTTTGATCTCTTTGAACGAAAGATGAAGTGTGAGATATTTATGAAATAACAACTTTTTAAAAGCATTTTAATAGAATGGTAGTTGACACAGGGTAATGCCAAGTGAGATGGCTTGCAGCTGTTTTCAATGGTATATGTTATGAATATTAATATTAATACTGCAATATAAAATCAAGCGTGTTTACTTTGGAAAATAGATTTTGTTAACTTAGACGTTAAATAAATTTAATAAACAAAGTAAATTTAATTTTAATTAAATTCATCGATCCCCAGCTTATCCTTCAAGGGCCGATTCTGAAGTGTCAATAGGCAATTTTTACGAAACTTCGCACAGAGGTAAGCAAAATTGCGAGAACATATGTGACTAAAAATAATGGGAACTCAGTGATTCGATCTAAAGTTCAATTATTGGTATAAATAATATATGCATGAAGGATATTGTATCGTTTGCCTGTTTCTGAAATCTCGAGAGTTAGAAATAACGGTGAACCAACTTGCTGGAATCCTTTTTCAGGCTATGGGTTTGCGAGCATTCGTTTCAATCAATGTTCTCGAAGTTGCCTAGGTAGTTTCAGTTGCATGGGCCACTGCGTGTGTTTGCGAATGCAATTCGTAAAGTAATTAGAGAGGTACATTTCGTAGCATGTTACATGGAATTTTGATTTTCTCGTTAACACAGAATTTGAAATCGCTTTCTGTGCTTGACCAACGTATGGTTCCAGCCAGAAATTTCCCTCTGCGCGTACCGATAAACCAAAAACGGTCATCGAGTAATTAGAGAAACGAACCTCTAGATACCTATCGTTTTAAACCATTCAAAACCGAATGGAAAACGATCCTCGTTTCGTATTAAAAACATTAAATCACCGATTCAATCATCCAACGTTCGAACCTAACGTTCAATTTCGTTCCTACCCAACGCTTCTCGCCTAAACGCACAATGGCGCGAAGATTTTCACCGAAGCAACAAATAGAGAGGAAAAAAAGTTTGACGCGGACCAGCGGAAAGTTTCGAACAGGCGGAAAAGTCCTGGATGGAGAACGATTTGTAAGTTAAATCCCGGTAATGGCATTCAAAGGGGTTCGTGCGAATTAGAGCCCTCTCCGCGAGCGCGTGGAAGCTGTTTTTCTAAGAGCCGCGGCGAGTTAGAAATTACAATCCTCGTCGCTCGGTCCTCCTCCATGAAAGCGGATTACCATTCGTAATCGTGCAAGAAAAATATGAGCCCCGGCCAGGTCTCCCTGGCGAGGAGAAACGAGTCATTTGCTCGAAAGTAATGTTATTATTCGGCACTCGTTATCTCGGCGTTGCCGAGGACGCGACGGACTTAAGAAGAACGTACTCGCGATATTTCCAACGGAAGAGAACGACGGTGAAACGTGACTCCTGGTGTGCCGTGGCGAGGACCAAGCGCGGGCACTTGCAGCCGCGTTAACCAGATCCTTCGTTTTCTTCCTGTCCACCGACGACCAGGTTGCACACACCGAGCGCTGGAATGTCGGCTAAAACGGGGTGAATAATTTCTGCCGCTGCGCGCACCGTGGACCGTTTTAATCTAATCAGGATAACTCGTCCGACGAGGTGAAAAAAAAGAAGAAAAAAAAAAAGAAGGGAGGCGTAAACGAGTTCCTGTGTTTGGTCGAGTTGAGAATATTTCGATGTACGGTTGTGATTGAACTTGACGATGCGTGTAATGTTTGGTTGCGCGGGAAACTTTTTCGCGGATATTTCATTTTTCAGATTGGAAAAAAATATAATTTGATCGAATGGAAATGAGATTAAAAAAAAAAAAAATATGTTGCTTATATCGTGTAGGTGTTTCGTTCTAGATTAGTGTTAATTATGCGTGCGATACATGTTTGAGTATAATTGAGAAAGTTAAACAGGTTTAATGGTATCGGTATTGTAAGCTCAGCCATTAAGGGTTTAATTCCGCCATGTTTCTTTGATCAGTTGGAATTTCAGGCATCAAAGAGGGTTTGCAATTTAGGAAGTGATGTGAAACAGTTTGTACTGATTTCGAAATTTAATACACAAAGTGCAATTATAACGCTTACTGTTGTACGTGTTCCAGTATTATGCACTTCTGTTGCTTGGTAAACGTATCAGCAAGCACTCTGGCATATTTCGTGACTGCATTATATAATATTGTTAATTCTCTCTCGTGCAGTTCACTTTTCTTGTTACTCTCTAGTGGTTGTAATTAATTAAAACAGGAGGTATGTAAACAATTAGCCATGAGATACGTAACGATTTATCGATGTTACACAGAGAACTGTGGTATTTACGTGCACAGTAGTCTGTCATCCTAAGCGAAACAACACTCAAATACATAAAATTACTATCCTGAAGAATTATCATTAAATTAAAGTTGTTATACGAAGCAACGCTAATATTAAAATCGATTGAGTCGTTTTAACCTTTTGTAACATTCATTTTAAATTCACAAGTGCATAATAATTTTTCTTAAATAGAGCAACTTCCTTCTACGTTCGAAAAATGTTTGGACAGAAAAAAAATACAAGTAACATAATATAATTTTTACACTAACTACAAAATATAAACTAACAGATCAGGATAAATATTAAATAAAAAATCAATCCCAAAACCCACACGTTGTACAATCCTAATTCATAAACAGCCAATATGTACTTATTCGGTCCTAGACTCTCAATCTTAAATATTAGTATAAACACGCGTTAAAACTTATTAAAAAATATTGTAACGTACTTATGCATATTGATCATTGATGGCTGAAAAGCTGATGCTCAAATAAATAAAATTCTGTTCTCAATAAAGAGAAGAGAAAAAAGATCAAAAGAAGTTGTGCACTTTATCTTTTCTACGCTTCAAAAATTTCGCTAACTTCTTTGATGCCCTTATTCGAAAGTTCGCCGCTCAAGCGCGTGCTAGAGGTTACAGATTGCTTCAAAGTTCAGGTCATGAGCTTTGGTCTTAATAATTTCTCTGCAATTGATTGGAGCAACGCCAGTGGACCACGCGAGCACAGCATTTGATATTTGTCAGAGTTCCTTCTGCCGTCAAGTTGCTTGACAAACGGGAGGGCCTGGACCGGGCTTCGTCTTTATGCGCGTGCACGTGCCTCCGCTTAACTATGGCATAACTACTGGGTCGGTGAGCTGGTGACAAAGTGCATCGTATAAATACATCGCGCGAACGCGTGCGGTTATTTTTTAGCGGATAAGGTTTTCAGACTACAAATTCCGTAAAACTGACGAAATTTATTCCTACGTAATTGCCATCGTGTATAATTATTTTATGAATGATGAATCATTTCACGACTCTTTCTTGGTTCACATTAATGCGGCACAATTTTCCATTCTATTAGATACCATTTTCATAACTTTCTCTCAGGATGAAAGATCGTCTCAAGATACATCGCGTGTGAAAAAATAAGACAGTTTCGAACAACGTTCTTTTTTCTCTGGCAGAAGTTACGTGACGTGAAAAGGATTGTCCGATACTGAACGTGACGTGAAAATCGCATCTATATTTTTATCAGAAGAAGGACAGCTTCTCTTTGAATGATGTAATGTTGAATCTTCGTGGAAACATTGACTGAATTGTTAAATAAAATAATTTTTGTCTCTTCTAAACTTATTAAATTTCTATAACAATCCGATTCGTGTTCTTAAATAGTAATTGTGGGATGTTGAACCGTAGATTCCAGAAATTCCTAACTTTTTTATTACTCTTTTATAAAATTTATTAATTCGTGATCCTGAATTTGATTGTCTCGAATGTTCTCGACGACGGTAAAAAATTGCACGATGAAAAATCGGTTCGTGGATAACATGATCAGCTACTACGTTCCTAGATCTTTACTTTTCATCAGCAGTTTTTTCTTTTTTCTTTTTAAGTAAAGAAATACCAAGTTCCATACAATTCATTTTAAATAACGTGTTACAAAGGTTATAGTGTTTCTTCGTTCCTTAAAACGAAGAAAACGTCATTCGATGTAAACGTATCACGATGTCCAGAGCTAAGAGTAACCTCGTCGAAGCTCGTGTTACCAATTAACGTACCGCTCTAAGGCCGGTGGTAACGGTTAGTGTTGAAGGAAAAGTTGCTGAAATTACAGCGGAAACCGCGTTTCAGAACGAGGGAAGCAATTTATTCTGCTTGTCTACTTCGCCCGCCGTTGGGAACGGAGCACGTTTTATTCGTCCACGGCAGCTGGTTATCTTTCTACGAGTTTCGACAATAGTTAGGAAAGAAAAAGAACACAACATCCCGGACCAAGTTCTGCGAACCGTACGTTTGCTCGTCGTTCATGTTATGTCTCAGTATTCTTCGTTCTCCTTCATCTGTGATTTATATTCTCGTTAAGAATTGTTTTCCGTGTTCCGTTTCATCCGTTTTGTCAAAAATCATACGGAAGACTTCGAATATCGCAACTGGTTATTTTTATTGTTCAACAGTTCCTCGAGAGTATGGAAATGATTCATACCGGGTGAATCGTCTAACGCGACTACTAAAAATTATTCTAGCCTTAGCAGACTGATTGAAATTATCTTTTCTTAAATAAGATCGTTTAGAAAGGTTTGTAGAATCATAACGTTGCATTTTTAGTCGTTTTTTTTTCAATCGGTCCATTAAAAATGTGATAATTTAAAATGGTCACGGAAGACCGTTCGCTTTGCGTAAAATTAAAATAAATGCAGAATTTTTATCGATACATACTGATCTATAAAATATTACATTGGACATTGAAAGCAAAAAAAGAAGAAAAAAATGCTAAAAGTAATTTCCATATTCAAATTAAAATTGTCTAAGAATTATTACATCTATCTCACACCGTGTCATAAAATAAACCCTACAGAGCACATTTCATAAATCGAACACCATCTTTAACACACCAATATTTCTCAACCACATAACATTTTTCTCTTTTATATCTTTTTATCTCTCTATCCAATTACTACACTTAATTCAACAATAATTATACAGCCGATTCGAACGATCCACTCCGAATGAAACAACCTGCAAATACTATGGGGAAAAATGCAATAAACGTGGAAGATTATTTTCTCCAATAAATCCCGATTTCTCGTTCGACGTTTCACTAAGTTTCGTCCACTATAGCCCAAGCCCGACATCATTCTTGCACCGTACACGCCACAGCAGCGTCTGGATTGGAATAAGCGAACAGCTCCCAATGGAGCACGAGTGCCGAGGCTACCGGAGAGGATAACTGGTTGCAGTCTGCAGAGCGTTTCGTCGAATATATCGTACGTGCCTGCTAGCCGGCTATTGCACAATAAATATCGGCCCTCTCGACGAAAGGGGCAAAAAATTGATGCAACTTTTGCGTCGATGTGGTCGCTGATTTTAACGACTTCGCAATAACTAGCGTTTCCATCCTATGTATTGGCAGATTTAACGAACCGAAAGCTCGTCGATAGAAATATTGGCCGGATTGGAGATTTAGCGAAGACGAACGCGAAAGCGTACGTTTGTGCTTTGATCGTATCATAGTTTGCTTTTCGTGTAACTTTTCTTTGAATGTAACCGCTCGTACTTTGTATGGCTTACGTCGTTCTCTGCAGTTGCGTGTTGTTTTGGAATTTTAAATGTTGGTAAATACATGGACGTTTAATGCTTTATTCTACGTTACATCGGAGGACTGTGAATTTATTTTACTTTGGTTATAGGATAATTCTGGAGGAAGATGACTTTGCTATGAAATATTCTGTTTCTCAGCTGTTTTTAATAACATACCGAATATTATAAATATTAATATACCAATACTGTGAATTTAGATGTATTTATTTTAGCAAATATATTTTCTAAAAAAAAAAGTGGGTCGTCACTCGGCAACTTACCCCATTTGGGACTTAATATCCAAGATGGAGTCTACGAGACTTGTATACTTTTAGGTTATGCATGCATAAGCGTGCATAACTCTGGGCAATTTATTTTGTTTGATGCTTTATATTAATTATGCAGTTTCTTAATAACTGTGACAATAGATATCATATTAACTTATTTATATTTAACTTAAATTAAGGTTACTTGAAACCTTATCGTTGAAAGAAATAAACCTTGATGAGTAGAGTCTATAAGACTTCGCTTCGATATTAGAGAATTGAGAAAAATTAGTATCTTTGATTCGAAACGGGTAATTGATGCCATACATATAAACAACGCGTGCAAATTAAAAGTTGAAAATAGTACATCTTAATTTGTTCAACTGTTTCCGTACTGCCTAAGAAGTGTTATTTGTTTCCTTTTTTTTTATCGCAGCAGATAAAAGTTGTAGCCTTAAAGGATATAAATTCGGTAAAATGAAACGATATCAAAAGCGCGAAAGTTAATCAAGAACTTATTCCCCAGAAGCTAAAAAGCAATTGCAGTTTCTTGCTTGTTTTGCATTAGTTTCGTAGGAAAACTTGCGGAATAATATTCGAAAAGCATTACTATAAATCTGACCGTTCGATAGTTTTCTCCTCTCTGGTTCCATTTTATTTTACACCAACGAAATTATACCAATTAAACTGTTCGATCAACATCTAACCGGCAAAACATAACGAAAACTAGTTTGTTCTCCATCCGTAGCGGTAGTTAGGGAATAACAATTCGTTTGCCAAACCACTGTGGTACTCTTTCATATTGCGTAGAGTTACTTCAGAATGAAATTCCTGAGCTGTTTGCACATGGCAATTTTTTTTTCTACGAGTCATCCTTTTTGTGTAATCTTCCGAAGGAAATCCCAGACTTCGTCAGCCCGGAGCCCAGAGCTCATCCGTGTTCTTTCTCGGATGCAAATCTGACGAATAAATACATGATCAAGAAGTTATGT
>SMSQ01022441.1:0-10353 GCA_019453375.1 Ctenoplectra terminalis | reverse complement strand
AAATGAAGAAGAATTTAAACTGAACGACAGATATTAATTTTAGTTATCGCATCGGTGTTTGCATTTCGGTTGTTAGTAGATAGAACTATTCGTGTATTATAGATTTTAATAATAATGTGGACGCTCGCTTATTTTCAACAGAATGTAATATATCAATTTGTTATTTTTATAGTCCGATAAAAGGAAGAAGAATTTAAAATGAACGACAGATATTAATTTTAGTTATCGCATCGGTGTTTGCATTTCGGTTGCCAGATTAAAAAAAGATGTAGGTAGAACACTTCAGAGATTTTAATAATAATGTGGACACTTGCTTATTTTATAATTTTGTTATTTAATTATTACAGCTATATGTAGTAGAATATTATGATATGATGAAAATTACTGAGCCAATATGCAATAAAAATGACAAAGTCTGAAAACTGTTTCGTTATTCGAAAAGTTCTTTATATTTGGGTCATTTACGAATCGTGTATTTTATTTTAATACGCTATTGGCGCTAATATAAACAACATTGATATCAATCAGCGTTCCAAGTCGCGTCTTTCAAAATAATTTTATTTTGCAACGCGTTTCACAAATAATTACTACCAGTTGATCATCGAGCAAGAAAGATTTATTATCCTGAGGTGAATAATAAAGGAGTTCTGATTAAAATTCCTAAATAAACAGAAAGTAAAACATCGCTACTGCCTGTATAACTATAAGCGAAATAAAATTGAAAATATCAGTGAAGCGCGATCAAACCTTTAATAAAACCATTCCAACCTTCTCTCATTAAAACGGTTCTCAGAACGATTATTATTCTACGGTTTCCTCGTTACACGTTAATTCCGCGTCGTCTTTTAAAACAATTCAGCAACAAAGCAGCTTTTTCGCCCAAAGAACCCCTTTTCAAAGAGAACGAAATATTATACAGCGTTTAAGCAATAATGGCCGCGATTTTGTAAAATGAATAACAGCGTCTGGAATGATATAACGTTAAATGTACACCTAAAAAGAGGGACCATAGACACGGAAATGTTGAAGATTTTTTATCCAATTCTATTAAGCGGTCGGTCTAGCTCGTACAGAAACGGGACGCGGGATTTGCACGTCAAACGTCGGCTGGCCTGCGGGCTCGACTATATCCGGATGAATGGAAAATTAAAAGCGCCAATCAGGTGGCGGAACGCAGCCCAGGGTGGTGCCTCTGGAAGTGTTATTCAAAAGATACAAAAATTAGTTTTCTCTCTTTTTGTTCTCGCTGTTTTTTTACGAGCGATGACAATGACGTAACGGTTACTCTTCTGCAGAGCGCGGCCGCCGCGAGGTCTTCCGGAAATTCGAGCGAATTTTCAGACCGTTCGCGTCTAACTCGTTCGATAAAAGGCCGAATAATTTATGAAAATTTGTGGATGCTGGATGAATTTATTGTTTGGCCTGCCACGTTTTTTATGGAGGAATTGTTTTAAAAAGGGTGTTTGTAGGGTTAGGTTCGGGATAATTGGAGTATTTCTTGGAAAGAAGCCATTGCGGAGTTGGTTTTTTATGTTTTTGACGTTTCAGGAACGAGGGAAGTTATTTGTAACGCGTTGTTTTTGTTGTGATCCTTGTGTCTTCTTTGGATGATTTCTGGTTAGGTTTATTTCTTAAGGGTTAGGTTCGGGATATTTGGACTATTTTCTGTAAAGAAGCCATTGCTTCGTTAGTTTTTCACATTTTTATCGTTTCAGGAACGTGGGAGATTATTTGTAACGCGCTGTATTTATTACGATCCTTGTCTCTCCGCTTTGGATGATTTCTGGTTACGTCTATTTCGTAAGTTTATAGGGTTAGGTTCGGGATATTTGAACCACTTTTTGGAAAGAACCTGGTTTCTGTTGGTTTTTTTTATTGTCTTGTTAGTTTGCTCAAATCATAGCAGCGCGTAACCAACTTAGAATATATATAAATAGTACTTCGCGATGTATTAACCCTTTGCACTCCATTGGCGCATGGGGACATAATTTCCGAATTCAATTTTATTGCAATTTTATTGCAACCTACACCAATGCCAATTTTTTTTAATTTCAAAATAAACCAAATTTACAATTTACATTTACAATTTTTATTTCTTTCTAAACCAACTTTAAATTTCCACAGCAGTCCCGCGAAACTTAAAAAAGTGTAGGAGTGCAGTGGAAAAATTATCAAGAGATCCACAGTCACAAAAAAGAAATCCACAGTCCGATTACAACCAAATAAAATTACCACATTAACTTTTTCGCAAACATTCTGTGCGCCTGCAACTTGCCTCTTTCTCAATCCTAATTGTATTCAGTCACTACATCTCAAATTTCTTCCACATCCTCTATAATTCCATTTCCATTCACCCGTCTTATAAAATACTTTCTACTTTAATCTCAATCGACTTCTCGATCCAAGTATATCGTTCCAACCCTTTATCCGATGCAAGTGTTTCGCACCACCAGGACTCCCAGTACCAATTATCGCGCCTTTCGTTCAGCCCCGCCCGCTTATCAAAAGTTACCTAAATGCTGGAGCCACCCTTCCAATTAAAACGTGCAAGTAGCTCGTCACGCGATCACCAAGTAACACCTTCCTCTAACCTAATTAGAAAACGGGTCGTGCCTATTCATACGACCGCACTCGTGTCCCTGGCTTATTGAATTATTAACGGAAGACGGGATAATTATAATACCCTAAACAATCTGTACGGCCACGCTTTATGAAACGCTCCGTAGAACCGACACGCGTCGTGGAAGTATTTTTACGAAAAACAGTATGAAAAATTCAGACCGTACTCCGGCAGGAAATTCAATAATAAAATACATTTGCCGATATCAGGGTTTCATTCGACGAAATGACAGTGTACGTCGGTGTCGATGCACGCACATCGGTTCAGCCGGATCGATCTGGGCTGTTGCTCCAGTTCCATCGAAATTAAAACGAGCGTAACCGACGATATTCGTGTCTAAGTATTTTTGCCTGATTTTTTATACGGTGCATCTTGAACGATGAACTTGGACCGTGAAATTTCGACAGATCTTCGTTGAACTCTTGACCTCGAATGAGAAACTCGTAGCGTTTATAGACAGTTAAATAATCGTGTATTTTTTCCCGTAGGTTTGCTGTGAAAGTGTTTCTTTCGCCTTTTATTACGCGCGATACCTTTTTGGATTTCTAAGAAACGGCGGTGAGAAATTTGCGACGAAAGGTTAGCGCCATCGAGTTGAGCCGCCATTTCCGAAAATTGCAATTCAATATGGTGGCCGTACCGCAGGCATCCGTGCAGTTATCGTTATCGTGAATCATGATATCGTTGAGGCGGTACATTGGACAACATCTCCGGCTTCCCGTAAGCATTGAACACTATGGCGTCGTACAAAGTAACGAGACCGTTAATCTGCTTCTTCTTTATAACATATCTCGCCAGAGGTTCAACCTTATCGGCGAACGCACGGTCACACGACTCGCGAATCGTTCACAGCGGTATCAAAATCGAATTGTCAACAGGTTAGGCGCCACACTTGAAGTTTGCTCACAGTATCAGTTTCAAAGAAATAGCTTATAATAATTAAAAATGTCAGGACATTCGAGGAATATCAATTAATTGGACAGAATAAATAATATCTTTTATTGTTCGGAAGGTGACCAGGAAATTTCTGAAATCGATAGCGATACAGCGGAAAATGATCGCGATTTATTTTTCACGGTAGGAATACCTATACACGAAACGTCGGTAATCGACCAATTCCACGGGTTAGGTTCGGGTTAGGTTCGTTTTATTCCGGCCTTGGCTTCCTTAGGAAGATGCTTGCTATGGTCCCAAATGGGACTTGCGCCCTCGGTCTGGGCCCCGCCCCCCGAACTCGCGTGAAACTTTTTCTATCTATCTATCCATCTAGGTTCCGGTTAGGTTCGGGTTACGTTCGGGTTTTGTTCGTGAAAACGTGGAAAATATCGGAAATGTCGCGCCCTGCAACCTCTTCGGGATTGTTTTTCTAACTATCGCGAAATAAAACAGAAGCAATGGAACGAGAAGGGTTGGAAGGAGCCCGGCGTGGAATGAAGCGGCACGAACACATTCATAAGTTACGAGGCTCGGTCGATTAGATCGTCTCGGGCAATTAGAAAAGGGGAATGAGTTTTCTTGAGGTGGAAGAGGAAATTCCTTGGCATCGGGGCTACCTGTGCCCACCGAACCCTTCTCACGTGTCTATATCGGTTCACCGGGTATAGCGAGCCGGGCCGGAATCGATTCGTATCTACTGAATTAATTACGCGCCCATTTTCTTTCTCGTATTGAAACCTTGGCACCAACCGCCACGCCATTTCCACGCTCATCGATCCTGGGAATCAAGCGCGCGGAAATAAGGCAGACTGACGTCTTTTCCCGGTCGAAAGATTGCATGGAAACTAGAATGGTGGGCGAGCGCGGCGGGTAGCGCGTGTCGAGAGGATCCTCGATCCCGCGCTCGATATTGTCAATTTACGGACGAATATTAGTTCTGGTAATGCGGAACGAAACGGTGGAAATATCGGTCGGAATAAACTTTGCGTATCGCCAGTTTTGGTCGCGGTTACGTCGAATGATGAAGTGAAACGTGAACGATACTGTGGCGATGAATGCAGCGAGCATTGTTGGATAGATCGAGGCGGGTCGAATTCTTTTGTGTTTGATGGTAAAAATTTAGAAATTTGGAATTGTTGAATTTATTAGGGAGTATTTGTAATTAATGATATTCAATTAATTCTTCGGTGAAGAATTATTTAAATGGTACAGGTCTTCTAATGACGATAGAAGTGGACCGAGACGAGTCGAATTATTTTCTGTTTGATAGTGGAAAAGTAATAGTCCGAATTTAGAAAGATTCGTAATTAACATTTAATTTGCACATTAATAATAAAGAATTTTTCTTTTGATTGAATTGTTATTTTGTTCATTTTCTATGTTTTAAATTGATTAAGAATTGAAAACCAATACATATTAATGTCGGAAATGGTATTGTAGGTTACTTTTAGCAAATCAATTGATCAACTTCAGAGAGCGTATAAATATACCATTTGTAACACAGGTGTTAAACAGATTCCTTCGTTTCATCATGTAAGTGCTTTAGAACAAATGTCTTCTGCAATCCGACTTTTATTCTTGGAATAAATAATTTTAATATTTTAAAACAACAGGGTTCCTGAATTAAGTGATGCACTAAATTATTTCAAAGTACGTATTTTTAATAATTATTTCAAAGCAAATAATTATGAAATTCTCAAACAACACCGTTTCTGAATTAACTGATCCTGCTGCACATAATTATTCCAAAACTAAAATCTCAGTTATTTAACAAAAAATGATAAACTAAAACACTGGACGTTTCGAAAGATTTGATTCAGCACCTTAATCGTCACAGACAAAACAGTTTTCAAACCGTCAATCACACTGTGCACAAATCACAGCCAAAAACAACATTCTAACACATAAAATAAATATTCCAAAACGACACCAACAATTCAAATTAATTCCAAAAACACTCCGACTTACAATTTCGTATCGACTAACATTTAATTTAAAATCATTCAGCACTAAACCCCTTCGTACCAAAAGAAATCTCGATAATACGAATATAAAAAAAAAAAAGTACATCACGTAACAGAAATAAAATCATTCAAAAAACCCTGAAAAATATTAAAAAACGCAGCGTTGAAGAAACTGAGAAAATTTCTACCAGAAACTATGAACCAATCGCGCGCCTAACCCGAGCCTAACCCGAGAATCGAATTAACTACGAGAGCTGACGAACAAGCGGGAATTGAAGAAACGGAAGTATTTTCGAAAATCATGGAATTTCGGTAAAAATAACACGCGTGCAAAGAGGAATCCGGCAGGTTGCCAACAGAAGCGGGCAACCGAGTCGAGGGTTCGCGCGTTTCATAATGCTCGGCGGCGATTCGACTTATGTTAGTGCGGGGAATGCGGCGACTCGTGCGAGAAAGCAAACGACACGAGCAATACGATATCGCGCTAAAGTCATAATAAGTTATTTATGATCGTACATACACGGCACCGCGTATTATATTCCTAGCTACCGCATTGTCGTCCGTGCGTACATTGGTGCGTGCTCGCGCCAATAATTTATCGCGAAGCATTTTTCCTTTTGATCAATTAAAACGAGGAATCCGGTTCCTTTCGCGCGCGGATAAATTGCGTTTCGACGAGCAGAGAATGTTTACAGGACGATCGTTTGGATGTTAACGAACGTATTAACGCTTTGGACGCGAGAAAACATATCAAACCGTCCTTGGTGGATATATTAACCCTTTGCACTCGAAGTTTTTTTTTATTCATATTACCAGCAACTCGGAGCGGTTTCAGTGAAAAAATCATATTTATATATGTGATTATATATAAATTATATAAATATGATTATTATTGGGTTGTTCGGAAAGTAATTTCGTTTTTTCCCAATACAGGATTTAATTGTATTTTTTTGCACCCAACTTCACACTTAAGCCGCATAATCATTATATGTTTTCAGAGCTGATATAGCAAGGTTTGTGTGTGAAAAAGTCCGTTTGATTCTAGGCAGTAGTTTTTGGTTGGTGCCCTTTTAAATATGGAGAGCAATAAGCAGCGTTTCCGTCATATTTTACTTTTTTACTATAGAAAAGGTAAAAATGGTGTTCAAGCCAGAAAGAAATTAACCGATGTGTATGGAGAAGATGTGTTGACAGTACACCAGTGCCAGAACTGGTTTGCAAAATTTCGATCTGGAAATTTTAATGTCGAAGATGCACCACGTTCTGGAAGTCCGGTTGAAGCTGATAAAGACAAGATAAAGGCATTAGTTGATGCAAACCGGCGAATAACGACACGAAAGATGGCGAAAGGTGTTGGACCAGAATGGCCAATATATAATTTAATAAAATATTTGTTCATTATACGAAAATTGTCTTTCATTTTCACAAAAAAAAAACGAAATTACTTTCCGAACAACCCAATATTATTATTTATATATTTATTTATTTCGTCAGCAAAAGTGATTCGTCTTTGTCCTTATGGTACGAACTAAATATTATTTGAATTGTCTCCATAGCGGAGCCCTCGAGTTTGAAGACAGATTTTAAATGGCTTAAAAGTTTTCGAGATAGCATTTTGCTGCTGAAACTTCAGAGGGTGATTTCATCCCCTAAACTTGCGATTGGACAGCTATAAAAAAAATATGTGTCCCTTAATGTATCCACCAAGTTTCGTTAGAATCGAAGACGGACAGTTCGATGTGTTTCCTCAGATTCGACGATTTTTGTAAACGTACGCAGAGCGGTGTTAGAATCTCCGCGATCCTCGTGTTCGCGACAGCACAAAGAGCTTAATAATAGCAACGAATGCGAGAACGTTAGACGCATCACTTGTTCACATTTCTCTAAGCTGGGTCTGTCGCGTATATTTGTTGGTAAACCAAAAACACTTCGACTCGAGCCTCTCGCGTGAAGCTAAACATTATGTAATTATTGTGCGTGTTTGTACGGCAGAAATAAACCTCGCATGAATTTCAAATGCTGTTAAAAAAAAAGAAAAAGGAAATTTCGTGATGCTTTATTTAACAGTGTTTCTTTTTTAGTTACTTATTTTAAGTAAATCACTGAAGTTGGGTTATTAGCGATTTAGAATTTTTTCTTTTTTAAGTTAATTATTTTTGAACGGTTCGTCATTTTTTATAAAAATTCTATAAATTGTAGAGACCGTATATTTTGTAAAATTTCTATAAAATCTAGAGACAGTATATTTTGTAAAAATTCTATAAAATCTAGAGACAGTATATTTTGTAAAAATTCTATAAATTCTAGAGACTGTATATTTTATAAAAATTCTATAAATTGTAGAGACCGTATATCTTATTCAAATTCTATAAAATCTAGAGACCGTATTTTTTATAAAAATTCTACAAATTTTATAAAAATTCTATAAATTCTAGAGACCATATATTTTATAAAAATTCTATAAATTCTAGAGACCGTATATTTTATAAAAATTCTATAAATTCTGGAGACCGTATATTTTATAAAAATTCTATAAAATCAAGAGACCATATATTTTATAAAAATTCTATGAATTCTGGAGACCGTATATTTTATAAAAATTCTATAAAATCAAGAGACCGTATATTTTATAAAAATTCTATAAATTCTAGAGTATTTTCTACGATTTTCTGTAAAATATAATTGTCAAGGATTTGTTTCTACTTTATTATGTATTTTTTTCAAATATCTATTATATAGTTGTAGCGTTAGCTGTTGAATCTTATAACAACCGACAAGCAAAACAGAAAGAAGCTATTGTCAATGGGAAAAAATATAATTACCCTGGATTCTGTTCGTAAAACCTACCACCGTTTTAATTATTCCTCTTTGTTTTACCGTTTCCGCACGAACACCATGCAACAAGTCATAACCGTCGTTGCTTTCTTCTAAAACTCTCAAAACCATCGCGTTTTTATCCGAGTACAAAGAAACTTACTCCAGGACGAATAAAATAGGTGTTATTTCTGACGGCCGGGAGTTTACTACCGGCTTTGAAAAGCATCGTAAATGGAGAGAACCTTCTCGTGGATTCATTTGCTTCCGCTTTTTGCTGTCTCGCGGAAAAGTAGTTGTATTATTCAATTTCAAGACGAATGTACGTACATAAAATATCAAGACTTCCTTCTCTTAACTCTCGTAAACTGATAATAATAAATAACCTGATAAGGATACATTTTTTAACTACGTCGCGGGTAAAATTCATCCTAAATTGATTGACTCTGTGTTCTAAATTGAGTCTCTTAACTCGAAATTAGAATATTGGAATCCTAAATTTATCTTCACAAATCCAAGTTAAAACATTGTAATTATTCTAAGAGTAATAATAATGTTCGTTCGCGTAAGGAAAATTTTCAGATCAAATGTTAAACTACAAAAACGTAAGAAAACCAACGACGCAATGGATTCTTTTCAAATATCCCGAACCTAACTCTTAAGATATGAACGTAACCAGAAATCATCCTAAGGAGAGACAAGGATCATAATGAATACAACGCGATACAACTAATTTTTCTTGTATCTGAAACGATAAAAATGTGAAAAACCAACGATGCAATGGCTTCTTTCCAAAAAATAGTCCGAATATCCCGAACGTAACCCTTAATAAATAAACCTAACCAGAAACCATCCAAAGGAGAGACAAGGATCATAACGAATACAACACGATACAAATAATTTCTCTCTTGCCTGGAACAACAAAAATGTGAAAAACCAACGATACAATGGCTTCTTTCCAAAAAATAGTCCAAATATCCCGGGCCTAACCCTTAGTAAATAAACGTAACCAGAAACCATCCAAAGGAGAGACAAAGATCATAATGTATACAACGCGATACAACTAATTTTTCTTGTATCTGAAACAATAAAAATGTGAAAAACCAACGATGCAATGGCTTCTTTCCAAAAAATAGTCCAAATATCCCAAACGTAACCCTTAATAAATAAACCTAACCAGATATCATCCAAAGGAGAGACAAGGATCATAACAGATACAACGCGATACAAATAACTTCTCTCGTTCCTGGAACGACGAAAACATAAAAAACCAACGACACAATGACTTTTTTCCAAAAAATAGCCCAAATACCCCGAACCTAACCCTATATTTGCGAAAAATCAGGGCCCAGCTAAGAGAATGGTAAGAATTCTTTATTTATTTTAATAAGTACTGCAAAACCTTAAAGGTTGGTACGAGTTCCTGTAAACGTTCGATACATACGTAACTAGAGAAAAAAAGTAGAGGCGCGAGAGGGGGTGAGAATGGAGGGTGAGAGTCAGTCACGTTTGCACACGCGACTTGATCGACGCGGCGATTCGAAGCACCGCTTCAAACCAACTCGATATTCCGCTGGCCACGTAACGATCTGATCTCGTATCGAAAAACTATTACAGTAAAGATTGAAACGACGCGTTCAAGCACGGCGTCGCTTGGCTGCTGATTCGATTAACCCAGAAACTCCGCTAACTATCCGTGATTTCGTTATTATGAACGAGTTATGTTGTAGCGTTCTCGGTACTCCCCTCTACTTTTACATAATAAAATTTTAATTTTGTTTCGGACCATTCAAAGTAAGGATCGCCGATAGTTGTATGGAAAATGTTTGTGATAAATAGTGCAACGAAATATCAGAAACACATGTTTCGTAGTATGTAGACGTTCGGAAGGCGTTCTTTTGGCTGATCTTAAATGTTAGGTTTACTGAGCCTTATTTTAGGATTTTTAGAAATAGTAATAATTCGTATGTTTAGATTTTAAAAAATAGCAATAATCCACACCTTCAGATTTTTTAAAAT
>SMSQ01022433.1:50888-76717 GCA_019453375.1 Ctenoplectra terminalis | reverse complement strand
TTTAATGTTATTGATATTTATCGTATCGTGATATTGATAAATTAAGTTTTAAGGCAACGAAATATTAAGACGGTTCGAGACACCGCGGTACAAAATAAAATTCTCGATGTGGGTCGTTGCCTGAAATAGAAACACGAATGCTCACCTCTTCCCGACTGCCGGAATGTCGTAAACGATCGAAACTTTGTCATGGAATTCATTCTGTATATAGTCTAAAAAATGCGAAAAGATTTTTTTCGTATCATATATTACCAAATTCGATATTTTTAATACATGAATGGAAAAAAAAAAAATTATACGCGAGATTGTAATGTCGGTTTAACGAAATGTTAATTTCAAATTTTTTAATCTCTTCAATGTTGAAAGATTGAAAAATATAATACTTACGATATTTGTATTTCACAAACTTCTTTTTTTATGACTTTTTTCAGACTGGATAAAAAGTTGATGGACTTACAAGTTGCGGAGAGGAATTTGTTGTTGTACGAGACACGTTACAACGATTTGCAATCACAGTTTAATCAGTCTCAAGCGGAACGTAAAAAGCTGTCAGAAAGAGAGAGAGAATTGGAGCAAGAAGTAGAAAAATTAAAGGCATTATTGGAGGATGCCCGCAAACATCTAGGGGAAGAAACTTTGCAGCGTATTGTTCTTGAAAATAACATTCAAAGTCTAAGAGAAGAAGTTAGTTTCAAAGATCAGGTGTATCAACAGGAACTAACGGAAACGCGAACAAAGAGACAGGTTTGTATTTAGCGGCATTTAGCTGTATCGATTTTAAAGAAACAGATATTAAAAAACAATTTGTAATATTTATGTTTTTGATTTATTTACATTTCATTTTAGATCGAGATATCGGAGATAGATGGTCGTCTTGCAGAGCAGTATGAAGCTAAGTTGCAACAATCTTTGCAAGAGTTACGAGATCAATATGAGGGACAGATGCGAGCTAATAGAGAAGAAATCGAATTGTTATATGAAAATAAGATTAAAAACTTGACAGCTCATGCTCAACGTAATAGTGGAGCAGCAAGTTTAGCTGTTGAAGAGTTAAGACAAACAAGATCAAGAATTGATACGCTGAATCAAAAGATCAATGAATTGGAAGCAGCGAATAACGTTCTCAATGCACGAATAAGGTAATTTATATTGAATTAGTTGAATTTATGTTTCGATCGAACCTAGTTTAAATATGTCGAATTGTTTTATATGTTTATAAATTTTAATACAGGGATCTAGAAAATATGCGTGAAAATGAAAAAACTCGTCATGCAGAAAGCTTAGCATCTTTGGAGGCAGAATTATCCCGTATACGCGACGAAATGGCTCAACAATTACAAGAGTATCAAGATCTGATGGATATCAAGGTTGCACTCGATTTAGAAATTGCCGCATATCGGAAACTTTTGGAATCTGAAGAAGCCAGGTAACACTATAGAATCCTACATAAATATTGTACCATACATTTAGTATAGTAGCGTATGCTTCGGTCCACGCTAAAATTTATTTACTTACAGGTTAAATATCATGCCTATGCAATCAAGTTCAACAGTATCTAGTGGTAGAACTACTCCTTCAAGACATACCCCATTGAGAGGTGGAAAAAGGAAACGTACTCTATTAGAGGAAAGCGAAGAACGTAGCAGTACTGACTACAGTGTATCTGGAACATCTAGAGGAGATGTAGAAATTTCAGAAGCTGACCCTCAGGGACGATTCGTGAAACTTACCAACAAAGGCAACAAAGTAAGATACTCAGTACTGAATAGGATATTTTAATACACGCAACGATTTGTTTCAATTACGTTTATATGTTATTTTCACTTTTTTATAGGAAATAGGACTTAGCGGGTGGCAAATTATTCGTAAAGCTGGTTCTTTGGAAACAGTATTTAAATTCCATCGTACTGCAAAGTTAGAATCAGGTGGTACTGTAATGGTATGGTCAGCAGATATCGGTGCCACGCATGAACCACCATCAAACATCGTCATGAAAGGTCAAAAGTGGTTTACAGCAGATATTATGACAACTACTCTTCTTAATAACGAAGGCGAAGTGAGTTTTTGTTTATGATTTTGTTGGTCTCCCACTATTCGATGAACGCAAGCAGTATTTTCATTGTTTCAATGTTTAAATAGGAAATGGCCACTTCAGAGTGCAAAAGGCAACAATTGTCTACGTCTCTATCCCGGCATAGGGAAAACTTGGGTTTTCGACCCTCTGAAGACCTTCATCATCAACAGGTACATTTACAGCAATATAAATATATAACACAAAAACAAAAATGAAGACTAATAAATAATAATATAAGTTGAATTGTATGCTGATTGATTTTAATTAGGCTTATTTTTTTTTTTATTCACAGCTAAAACAAATATTAAAACATTTATTTTTGTTTTTGGGAATAAGTACTAGTGTTATCTTTTTTTTTAAATATTTAAATATATTCTTCATGAATAATAATTTTAATAAGAACTTAGAAAATACATGTAGAGAATATCGCAAAGATGACCTTTAAAAATTACTCGTTAATTGTTACTATGTTAATATCCACAGTTGAAATCCAAACTTAATGGCCCATTTCAAAATGATTGGTTGCATTATTATTTTGGAAAAATTATTTATTGCTTTCCAGTAATTGTATTTGATTAACGAAGACAATGTGGCTATAAAACATTTTGATTTTTGTTTCGTTTATTGTTAAAAAAAATTCTGGTACAAATTTTCTTTAGAATGCTCATGTTTCTTTAAATGAATTTTATTGTTAGATATAATATTATAAATATAAAACGAATAAAATCGGGGTGTGTGTCATCAACGTATCTTCTTATTCCATAGAGAAGATATCTCTACCCATATTAAGTGGGCGAGCGAACGGTTCTGATGGGTCAATTTATGTAAGTTGTTTTCAACTTATCGAACGTTGTTAAAATAGCCGCCGATGATTGTCATTCGCGCTTCAAGTAAAAGGAATTATTTGGCTTTGTTTTTCTTCTTCACAGCACCTTATTTTCATGCTCACGCTTAACTAAAACTTCATGAGTGTTAAAAATAATGTAATCTTTTATTAAAATGTAAACATCTCACTAGTTAACCACATTGTCTTTAGGATACATATTTAAACAATAAATTTCATCGTATATATATATAAACGTGCAGTTACTGTTCAACATATTTTATTACCATTGGTATTGTTATCGACACAATACTATTGGTATTATTATTTATTTTGATTCATATCAATGAAATCTTCAAAATACTAAAGTTTATTAACAAACTAGTTCACAATATTTCGTTACCGTGTCATGAATTCATCGAATCGGTTAAAATTTATAGGTTCAACATTTTTTTTTTTTTTTTTTGTGTAGAAAAAGAAAAAAAGAAAAGTGATTATTTTTTTATTCGTCTTTGTACGGGGCTTATTAAAATTTTGTCGCTCTGATGCATGCATAAATATTGTTTAATCTGCGAATGTTAATTAAATGAAATCACATGATGAAAATATTTCTAATAAATTCGATTAGATTTAAACATTTTTCGTACAACAATCTATTTTCATCAAATGATTTTATATATCATTCGTTAAATTTTATTTACAGAATAAAAAGTCGCATTGAGATAAAAAATTTCGTTCGTTAGTAATGAAATAATTATTATTTTCCATTAATAATACGTATGAATATTATGTATGTACGTGTACTACATTTGTATAACTGTGCGTGTATATATTTTACACGTATGCATAAACAAACGAACAACATTCGCATCTTTCATAAGTTTCTTATTAAAAACTTAACACTCATTAATATTGGCTTAAGATTCTGTAACTAATAATTGTCGAATAATATATATATATATATATAATGATGTAATATAATCACGACATGTTAGTTGGGTTCATTGAGTGATATTTGAATTAATTTTCTACATAAATACGATTCCTTTTTTTGTTCCAGGGCGATCCACAAGGGGAGGAATTTTGCCGCCTTATGTGAAAATAAGTCCACAAAGTAATCTTAAGAATTCTAACAGCACGTTTTAAAAAATGCTTGGACAAAAAGTACAGAAAAGCACTTGAGATAGTCTCGTTTAAAAACCGAGTCTCTGAAGTTTCATTAACACAAAGAATTCGTATAATGTTTCGAATGATATATTTTGCTTAAGAAAAAACAATAAAGAAGATATTAAAAACAGAATTCACGACACCATGTTAGTACTTTATACTTATAGAGATATGTACAACATATGAGAAAATATTCTGTAATATAATGTTTATCAAACTTATAAATCAAACTTAACTAAGTGTTTCATGACGATTGAAACGATTATTGCATTTATATATTTGCACTTCGTACAAAACTTATATGTCCGTTATATTAGAGTTACTACTTTATTGGATAAGGAGCACGAGTAATTTTTTCAGCGAGACGTAACTATTTTTGGCGTACCATTTATTTCTACCTAGTCGTTATCGTGCCTTTTTAAATGTAAAAAAAAGAAAAAAAAAAAAAGAGATCTTTCTTCTTAGTAGGTAATAGTATTTATTTTTAAGTACAAACCCGGATGCAGCAGGAGCGTGGTGAACGCCATACGTAATATTCAGATTCATTGATTTGACAGGAAAATATTTTCTGATATGTATACTAATACATTTGAGTTTCTCATTAATTAATATGGTAAAGGAAGAGATAAAAAACTATGTTTGATGCAAAATGTAACTGCTCCATCATCCGGAACATCATTTTGTTAATTGTATTCGACTTTATACCATTTATACCAATAAAAAAATATCTATAATTAACCGTACTTACGGTGTATTTATTGACAGACTTGTTCCTCGCGGATTGCATTAATTTTTGTAAATAATTTGCCATAAAAATACGTTGAAATTTAAGAGGCAAATATTCTTTCGGATACAGGTACATTTTGTTTGACCTTATTAAAAATGCAAACTGGTAGCAGGAAATGTGACCGATTACATTTTGATACCTAAGTGCTAGTTTATATCTTATCAGCGGTAGTGGGCGTAAATAGGCTCGCAGTACTTGCTCTTACAATATATATATATACATACATACGCATACTTATATATCGAGGTTAGGAAGTTGTGTTCCTGGAAGACTGATTGCATTCGTGACCTTGTAAGTGTTGATATTTCGTACATTGATTTATCGATTTCTAGTGTTTTCTTCGCACTCGTTTATTTTCTTGTTTACATTTTAGGTTACCATTTTACATGCAGAATAATTAAAAAGAAAAAAAAAAATTATGAAATGTATATCGTAGAATTATGTTAGAAACAAAATCAAATTTTTGAAAAACTTTGGGCGAACGCAATCGCACATCGAAGGATATATTAATAAAATTGTGTATTATTAAATTATAGAATATTGCAATACTTAATAAAATACGAATTATTATTTGTAGCTAAATAAAAAGTTATTCTTTGTCGTTTTTAAAAATATGATCAATCACTGATAACGTTAAAAATTACAAAATCTTACGTCTCTGCGTTTATCAATAACGTGCTGCCATCTGGTGACAATCGAGACAACTAACTTTACGAACTAAGAATTTCTTAACCGGTTTAAATTACTTATTTTATTTTTGTATCCTTTATCAATTTAAATCTAAATATTTCGTTAAACTGTTATATAATACAATATAAAAATATTTATATATATATATATAATACTCCATAAGTTCTATCGTTATAAATCATCGTTACAACAGGTTCCGTGGTGTAGCGGTTATCACGTCTGCTTTACACGCAGAAGGTCGCCGGTTCGATCCCGGTCGGAGCCACACTCCTTTTTTTTGCACTTCAATTTCATAATTAAGGAACAATGTACGATCAACGGGAGATAAATAAAAAATAAATATAATTAAAAAAAGTGTTTAAATAAAAAATAACGTTCGAATAATACTCGAATGCTCTACTCTAGGGATCTACTCTAACATGTTTCTTATCTCAATCTTAAGACTATCGCTCAAAGCAAAGAATAAAAATATAATATTCATCTCCTGTTCGCAGGATGTTCTTATTTTCTCATATTACAACTTCTCGAGTCTGAAAATTTTATACCGGTGTCACTACATTTACGTTTCGAACGTCACAGCCAGTCTACCACGCGCCAGACGAAAAGGAAAGAAATGGACGAAATCGCGTCCGACCGGAAGTCGAAATTGGTATTCGGTTCGCGCTGCAGCATTTGTTTTGTCGCACGTTTGCGCTCGCACGATGCGACCAACGGCGTTGAAACATTTCTTTTCGTTTCTTCATTCACTGTTTCCTGGCCATCTGGCAACCCACCTGCACCTCGCTGCTGCCAACTGCTTCGTTTCTTCGGCATCGCGTAACGAGAGCAAGTCCGGTTTTTAGTCGAGCATCGGCCATTCAGCGTTCCTTTTTCAGCCAATATTTTATATCGTCACGACAAGATGGAGAGCACAGAGAACATCGATGCGCCTTTGAACGACCGAGTTCGTTCTTCCTTCTTACCTCATTCTTTTTTTTTTTTTCTACATTTTTTCCCGACGCAATTCTTGCCTCCCTTTTTTTTTTTTTCGAACGCAGAACACAACCAGATCGATTTTATCGAACAATTTAATGAGATACTCGAAATCAGTGTTCATCGAAAGTTTAACTATGCGTGACCTAACGGATCGGCGGTAAGATGGCCGCCGGTAGATGCTCGAACAAATTTCTAATTTCATGCACCGTGTGCAACGCGGTCAAAATTGGGTCGGATATTTTTTAGCACCGATTGTTTGATTCAGGTGGTGATTTTCAGGTGAGAAATTCTCGACTTCGATTACTTTTATAATCTCCGACGTATGCACGAACTGGAAACAATTATTTCCACGATGACGCGGTTCGCATTAAACTCACATTCGTGGGATTGCTTTCGATTCGCTCGCAAATTAAAATTCCCCAGTGTTTAATAAAAATTGTTTTCCCTGCGACGAATTTTTCTCGCGAGCGTTTGTTGTTTCTCAAATAAACGCATTTGTTTTTAAAGCCGGTGGAAACTGACGTCGAAGCGGGGCAAGCCCGTTTGTCTTCGAAACGGACGAATGCACCCTGCGCGTATAATTCGCTCAGTAATTACGCGACGGAGAAGGAAATTGGGTCGAGTGTCGTGAGAATACTTTGGGCCACCTTCAAAGTTTAGTGTTCTTGAACAACCCTATCTTTCCGCGAGGCGTACCGTGATTCGCGTGGTTTCTGCTTTCGTGCTTCTTTTCTTTCCGCAGGAAAAACCATCCAATGAAACGTTACATTGTTCGTGCATACCTGAGAAGAAAAAAAAAATTCTAAAAAAGTTCCTCTCCAAAGGAGGTCGCTGTTTCGAGAAAAGTATTGCCGCTATTGTCAGTTCCAATGCTACTATGTGTAAATTGGATCAACAGGTTAACTCTTTATAGTCCGAATTTTGCCTGCTTATTGGAGAAAAAATTAGGATTGATTACAGTTTTTCACTTTGATTTGAAAATGTTTTAACTAATAATTACTTTAGATGCATCGTGGTGTCGCTACAGTAATACAGTAATCAAATTTAATAGTGCAGCGATAACTGAACAAAATTAATTTTTTAAAATGTAGATACATCAGTTTCTAACTTTTAAGAGGGTTAACACTAAAGCTACCGAAATATTTATTTGATATAAATTTCCTACCCAAATTTTATAAATCATCAACGGTGCACTTTCGAGTATCTTTTTTTATTTTCTATAAAATATATCAAAGATTTGTCAAAGATTTGTTTCTGGTTCATTATGTATTTTTCAAAGTATCTATTATTGTAATTTCTTTGATACAAATAGGTACAATTTAATTAGGTAGGTTTTACTTTAATCACGTGTTTGGATAGTTGTAAGAATCGATGTTATCCATGAACGTTATTTAATTTTCTTATCCGGACCCAGTAGCTCGATCGTCAAATAAAGTTTCTGATTGACAGGTACCGCTTTTGGGAACAGATAAAGCGGTTACTCTAATCTCTGTTCAAATTGGTATTTCTACCTGTTCCTACTTGCTAATTTAACATAACCAATATTTTGAGAAACATTATTTACCGAATTAATCTCCGGCTTACTTTCAAACGCACAAATATTTAGCCCGGTGAATAGTTATTCAAATATTTATTCAAATAGTTATTCAACAACGTTTCACCGAATTTCAGTTTCTAATTCTTTATTATAATCCGGTTTAAACATCGTTGTCGAAAGAGCAACGAAACGGTCGGTGATCGAAGAGGTCGGATAAAATGGACGCGGCCCAATAAAAGGAATCGGTACCGATAAAAAGGATTAGGTAACAACCCGGTTGAACGATTCGAATTTATCATGCATCCGTGTTCTCTTCTTAGCTGCAGGTGGCCCATTCAGAATGCGGGATGATTGGCCAGAAGTAGTTGCTCATGAATAAGACGCAAGAACCTCAGTCTCCCGCGTGGAACGATCAGTTTCAATGACGGGTTCCTCCGGAACGATACATTGAATGTCCATCGGGTTCTTTCGGTGCGTGTCCCGAGGGCACAACCTGTCCGAAAGCAGCGTGAAATCTCGAGAAACCAGTCGCACGGTTGTTCAATGTTGCCCGGAACGTCTCCACCTGCAGCTTCTTTTCATTCTCGCCGCTGAACTTCACCCTGACCCTAATCTTCGGTTACATCTGAGCCAGTAATTAGATTAACATTAATAACAGTTTCCGTGGATCGGATCTAATAATGGCTGGGGCGAGTTTCGTCTCGTGTTGCAACGATTCGGTAAGAATTATGGGTTATTTGTGCGTCGGTGTCGGAGCATTTTTGTTTTCGTTCTTCGGGTGTTTCTGGTGTTTATGTTTTGACGTTTCTCGTGTCGTTTGGGAAAATAGCGTGGAAGAGGTGGATTGGGAGTCAGAAAAAAACCTTGGATTCAAAGATAATATAATTTTTAACGCCGATTTCTTTTTTCATTTCGTTTGTCCGATGGAGGTTCTACTCGTGGCGATTATTGTGAGTCACGTAGAGAAGGATTAATTTTTTATCTTTTTATCTTTCGTTTCTTAAAATAAGAGTCAATTAGGTTCGATTCGTTTCTATTCCGAGCTGCGTTACGGATACGCTTTAAATCGTGAAGTTCGCGTCCGTCATTGGCACGAGGTGATGAAATACAGCGCAAGTATTCTCGTGAATAGGTGAAAAAAGTATTGGAGCTTAAAAAGTCGCTGTAGAAAGGCAATAAATTATCTGGGAAATTGATCAACTCTAATGGTTACCTAGCTCCTTTAGCCACTGGATAAAGGAACTTTCTCGCCGGTAATTAAAAGCAATATTTTTAATGAAGCTCGCGGGGCAACACCGCCCTTACAACTTTTCAATTAAAGAATACATCAGATTCCCATGGAACCGAAAGAGCGCAAGATAATTTTACGATGATTAAAAAATATTCTACCTGTGAATCATCCCGCGCATTAACCATTCCAATCAGTGGAAAAACAAGCTTCAATCCTTTCGTCTATGCTTCATCCAATTATAAACATGCAACAATTCAATCGATTCTCTCGGTACATTTGTAAACGATTAAACTAATTGTATCACAATTATACACCTTTACGATGTGTTGTAAAAATTCTGCGCGAAACATTCTCATCGTAAATTATACGAGAATATATACGGGAATGTTTATCTAAATACGATACATAAAATAAAAACAGAAAACAAGAAAAAAAGAAAAAAAAAGAAAAAAAAAGAAAAAGAAAAAGAAAAAAGAAAAAAAAGAAAAAAAAGAAGGAAAGAAGCAACGCGATCAAAAAGACAAAAGCTTGCAGAAGAAAAGTTGGCAAGTGTCAACGCGGTCACGGTGCAAAGACGATGCATCGCGGCTGCAGCGGCGGCGGATGAAGGAAAAATCGATGCATCGCTTGCGATTGTGGCCGAGCGGCGCCGAAGTCGGCTCAGCTGTGCCGAATCCAAGGAACCAGCGCGAAACTGCGCGGACCGGGCCCGATTTCTGCACCGGATAGCGATTCGGGTTGGAACTTTCCGGCGAACGGACGCGCCGGAAGATGCGTCCGATGATCTGGTACCGTCCCGACCAGTGGAAAGTTCGAAACGTTGATCGACCGGCCCGAATATACGAGCTGGACCGCTTCCGTACTTTCTTCGCGATATCTGGGACGTGATTCGACTTTCTTAATCGGTGTACGAACGGTAGATACTCGTTGAATGCTTTTTTCTTTTTGTTTTTCATTCGTTGAGAATTGTCATAGTAATTTGTGCGAATTATGTTAATCTCGACAAGTAGGTTGTTTCGAATAACGTTTTCGAATAACGTTACGTTTCGAAGATGGTGGACGTTTATTTGAAGGGTCACTGTTTTTAAAGTACCAAGATTCAATTAATGTTACGGTATTATGACGGTATATGCACGGACAGAACACTGTCAGCGATTTTTATTCCGATGGGTCAAAAGGTATGAATGACGCGGAATAAGTGGCGTTCTTCGTTATCTGCATTGAAATACACACGCGAAACGGCTGCTTTAAAAGTATAGAGTGGCTTTTGTTTGCTCCGGCTATTGTATCAGTTCTTAGCTTCTGCAGATAACATTTAATTGCGACATACATATTTTCGCTCAAGCAAAGTATTACAGTTTGGTTAAATAGAGCCACTTTAAAATGGACTTATATTCTCGAATTCTTACGAAATTAGCTGTATTGCTGGTAATTTGTAGAATTTTTTTTTTACCAAGTATTTCACTCTAGCAAGCCAGCCTCGTATTCCTCTTTGCTCGTAATTATAATTAAGACGTCTCTTTGTAAGTTCATGGCATATTGGTCTAGAAATAGAAAGGAATCGGGGCAACCTTTTGCCGTGGGCAGTGCAAGGAAAATAATAGACTCTCGGGGGATGAGCAAATGTCAAGGGGTGGGTTCATAATTTTTCTGCACAGCTTTTGTTAGAGGATTCGTTTAGTATTAATAACTCGGGACATCGTATACAAATATACTTTGGATCGAATAAACGGCAAAGTTTTTCATTTCAGTATTTTAATTCAATTTTTAATTTCCAGCAAAATTTTTAGCAAAATACTATTTGGATTAAACGGAAAATTTTTTTCGTTTCAGCTGTTTAATTCGATCTTTAATTTTCAACGAAATTACTGTTGGATCAAATAAACGGCGTATCTTTTCGTTTCGGTAATTCAATTTTCTATTTTTTAGTAAAATTAATTTTCTTCTCGAAGCTAGGTAAGAAAAAGAGAAAAGAATAGAAAAATTGTCTTTGTTCCTGTACACGCGATGAAAATCGTACGCGATGAATAAAAGATTAATTTGCGAGAATAATTATGCTCGAAATTCTGCAGTACTTACGAATTGAATATCTCGTAATCAGATTAGCGTACACGAGGATCATGTAATGTTAGTTGAGCTCATCCTCTCTCTTGTTCCGGGCTTTTTGTACCCGCGTTACAGGATGTAGATGCAATACCGTAGCTTCGTGCGAGAGTAGTAGATGTGAATTTATGATGAACATATGTTTTACCGCCTTTTTCTATTTGCTCTTAAAACGCCATGATATATGCGCGTATCCGATCAGCCTTCTAGTAAATATAAAATCAGAAATCTTAAGGTTACGATACTGCGATACGTTTTAACATAAATATTCAATTCTAACACATTTCTTACATTCTTATTATTATTACTTTGTTTAATTTTATATTTATTTGCTCGCAGAGGATTATATATTTTCTTTTATTTTAAATACTCCGAAACGAAATTTATTTACGATTTAGTAAACGGTGGACCAGTTTAGAATTCCCTCTGCCGCGAGAAACTTTTATGTGGTCAAGCTATGAAAAATTTGTCACGCGTGCGGCGAATACTGGGTCAATCCCGACCCATAATGGATCCCCTCTCGTATCTATTTCTGAACAAGTTTCTACTTTACATCTTGCATATTTATAAATTTCCGCTACTTTCGTTATCAAATTACCTGCTCCGAAACAATCGTTTCACGATATTCTCTTTCTTATACACTCTTACCAACCGTGTATTCATTTTTCCTTAAAACCATCCAATTCTCAAGCACATATTAATAACTACCTTTAAACGAACCAAAAAATGGCGCCAATATTGAATCCGCCTGAATCGCCCTGTATCAAAAACCAGTTCGTTAAAATGAAATTAAAATACTCTATAACCAAACACGTTACATAATTTCATCTAAATCTCGTCGTAGGAGAAAAAAAAAGGCTCACAATGGATTGAACTAATTCGATCGATTATTATCAGTGTAGTAACCCGTGGCGCTTCGTATCGGCGATACCTTGAGCCGTGCCTGGTCGGTGGGGGAAGTCTGTGGGGAGTCGAGAGGAGTGGGGGAAGCGAGGAGCCCGGCGAGTTGCCGGGAAGGAGCACCACCGCGTGTCTGCCATCTCTGTCTTTGGTTCAGTTCGAGTTCGGCGCGCAGCCGGTTCGTGTCTGTGTGTTCAGCGCGCGACTTCCGCCTGATCGAGGCTCGTCTCTTCTCTGCGGGCTCGCGTCGATACGTTGTCGACCTCCACAGTGTTATCGCGTCTTCCTGCGCCCGGAACGCGGTCACCGGGTCAGAATTTCGCAAAACGTTGGTAACAGGCACCGATTCGTAGCGTCGAGCACCGTTTCGAGAGGTTTCGGAAACAGCGTGGTCTTTGGTGCGAAACCGTTGGTTCTCGATTATCGTAAATCTGCGATAAATACGGTGGTACGTTGGATAAATCGATCGATAAATCGATCCAATGGTAAATTGTAGTAGCCAATGGTAAATTGCTCGTCACGGTTGGCCCTAAGGGCCGATGGTGATTCATTGGACGCGAGGAAAAGGAAAAATGAGCAAGGGATGTTTGTTTTGCTAGCAATGTTTTCGCGCGAGCGACTCTCGACGTGTTAACTTTTCGGGGCTCTTCGATACCCGTAACCTTGAATAGCGCGAAATATTTAGCGAACGAAAACATTGCGTCGTAGCATTCTGCGAAATATCGATCGGTCGAGATGCGTTCGCAAAGCGACGATGGATCTGTGTCCTTTGAGCCGGGACGCTCGGACGTGTAACGCGCAATTTTTCTTCGCGCGTTTTCTCGACGCCATTGACAGTTCCGGTGACAGGTACACGGATATAAAAGTGACGTTAAACCGCGTGTTTATTTTTTACGAATCGTTTAGGGTTTCACAGCGGGCGCTTCGTACGAGTTGTACGACTGAATTGGTCGGTTTATTAGCGAGGACGATCCTATTGCGTGACTTTGCGTCGCTTCCGTAACGGTACGTAGATTATACTCGAAACTGTCACGACTGGTAACTGATAAACTTCTCGATCGTGTTAATTACGGAAAAAACGCGACGGACAAGGTTTCGAGCGCGGTTACAGGTTCTTTTGGGGAAAAAAATTCTCGGTTAATTATGGGCTTGATTATCGGGATCTGTAATTTATTATTTAGGCCGAACGATTAATCAGGGGACCTAGGTAGCGCTGACATCATTGGCAGCTAATTAATCAGTGGTATACGTATCTCGTGTACGGGTAACATTGGACGTTTGCGGAGATGTCTACCGTCGAGAGTGTACTTGTTATTTGACAGCGAGATCGTTAATACGTTTCCCTCGCGAAGGGACAGAAACTTGTAATTAATCGATTTCGTATATCGGAGTATTTATATCTTAATCACTAAAGACCACACATGTCAAACGCGTAAGTAGTTGCCTTATCGACCGTATAAATTTACCGTATAATAATAATTTTNAATTGCGACAAAAAAAAATTAACGCTGAAATATCTTCGGGTTTGATCACGAGTTCTCACGTTTCTACAAATCTATCAATATTGTAGGGATTTTAGGTTGCAGACGGGTGTCTCTATAAATACTCAACAATGTACACTGTTTTATGAATAATAACGATTTATTCACCAATAGCTATACTCGATGATACAATGTTCGCTCTTTAATTCTTCTCTAGACTCTCCTTTACTCAACTCTGACTATCCTCTGACTATTCTACGACTGTCCTCCGACTAACCATTCTCACCTCGGACTTACCATTCCCACAATATTTTTATCCCAACGACGCACAACACGCTTCAACACCTCTGCCGATTTTTCAACCTTGCTATCCCTTAACTCTTTGAAGCATGGTAGGATTTCAAGCGTCCCACCTTATTGATAACTAAATATGCGTACAGCGATATTTTCTATACCATCTTGAAAATTAAAAATTATCCATAGCACAGTGGTTTACATTAACTCACGTATTTAATACAGTTAGGGACTATTTATGTCCCACTATGCATATTTAGGTATTAAAAAGGTGGGACAGTTTTAATCCCACCAAGCTTCAAAGAGTTAAAGGAAGGCACCCACGTTTTACGCGTGTTTCTGTAAACTCTATATCCTAAAAAAAAAAAAACTAAAAATAACCGACTTTTTCTTACCGGCCTTTACTTTATCATCATCAATTAGGATTTGGGGATACGAACATTCCAGATACGAATGTACGGCGCTATTACTTGCTTTTTTCATCGGTTCCAACCGCGCGCCCATCTTGCACAGATCATCCTGAGACTATCCAAATATATATTTTTTCTTCCACCGTATCTTGATAACATTTATTTAAACACTCCTCCACGCAACCTCCTCGACACTATCCACAAAAACGTGGTCCAATTCGCGTCAATATTTGCCACTCGATGAAATTTGTTAGCGCATTATTTACAACCGCACAATAACTAGTCACAATAGAACAATGGAACAATAGAATAATGCGGCCAGTAACGAGTAGCAACGTAGCGAGCAACCAAAGTCTCCCGTCCAAACGTACCGCCGTACGGTTTACCGAAAAGGCACAAAAATAATCGAGACACGAGCCGAGATCAAAGAGGAATTCCAATGTTTCGTTATTTGTCGTACGACTTTTCTTCTCCGTGAATCTCCTCGTGTCCTGTTCGTGGAACAGGTCTGTCTTTGTACGACCCGGTTGCTCGAGTGGATCGGCTGCACCAGCAAGGGTAAATACACCTGCTTTTTGATTTCATGTTTGTCGGAAGATCGGTTCCAAGTAAACGGGCCGCGACCCTCGCGACGTGGGCATTGAAAAAAGCGCAAAAGCTCGAAAAGGACGGTCGTTTATCCGAGCGACGACTCGGGTCGGGAATGTTATTATTTCTGAGTGAAAAATTCGTCCGAATGGAACTGAAACGGTAAAGGAACGTTATTCTTCGTTCGTACGCTTTTGTATCGCGCCACGGATATTCGTCGCGATTCTTCTCTACGGTTTCACCGCGTAAATAACCAGAGCTGTGCGGAAACATTTATGATTCGTCCGTTCGGTTGGTTGGTTCTTCTGTGGCGTTAATTCGGTTCGTTTAGCGCAATGTTTTTCAAAATGGCCGATGTTACTTGGAGGGCGTTTGGCATAATTTTGTATCGGAGAGTTAAACGAGAAAGGTATTCGGTTTTATGGCGATGAAGAAGTCTAAATTTTTCGTAATAAAGTAAGGGAAAAAATGATTTTTGTCTTATATGAACGGAACAGAGGGCTGGGTTTAGGTTAGGTTCGCGTTGAGTCGAGGTGTGTATGAATATTTCGTCACGTTGAGAAAGAAAGGATTTTNCAATATTTGCCACTCGATGAAATTTGTTAGCGCATTATTTACAACCGCACAATAACTAGTCACAATAGAACAATGGAACAATAGAATAATGCGGCCAGTAACGAGTAGCAACGTAGCGAGCAACCAAAGTCTCCCGTCCAAACGTACCGCCGTACGGTTTACCGAAAAGGCACAAAAATAATCGAGACACGAGCCGAGATCAAAGAGGAATTCCAATGTTTCGTTATTTGTCGTACGACTTTTCTTCTCCGTGAATCTCCTCGTGTCCTGTTCGTGGAACAGGTCTGTCTTTGTACGACCCGGTTGCTCGAGTGGATCGGCTGCACCAGCAAGGGTAAATACACCTGCTTTTTGATTTCATGTTTGTCGGAAGATCGGTTCCAAGTAAACGGGCCGCGACCCTCGCGACGTGGGCATTGAAAAAAGCGCAAAAGCTCGAAAAGGACGGTCGTTTATCCGAGCGACGACTCGGGTCGGGAATGTTATTATTTCTGAGTGAAAAATTCGTCCGAATGGAACTGAAACGGTAAAGGAACGTTATTCTTCGTTCGTACGCTTTTGTATCGCGCCACGGATATTCGTCGCGATTCTTCTCTACGGTTTCACCGCGTAAATAACCAGAGCTGTGCGGAAACATTTATGATTCGTCCGTTCGGTTGGTTGGTTCTTCTTTGGCGTTAATTCGGTTCGTTTAGCGCAATGTTTTTCAAAATGGCCGATGTTACTTGGAGGGCGTTTGGCATAATTTTGTATCGGAGAGTTAAACGAGGAAGGTATTCGGTTTTATGGCGATGAAGAAGTCTAAATTTTTCGTAATAAAGTAAGGGAAAAAATGATTTTTGTCTTATATGAACGGAACAGAGGGCTGGGTTTAGGTTAGGTTCGCGTTGAGTCGAGGTGTGTATGAATATTTCGTCACGTTGAGAAAGAAAGGATTTTTATTTCTTCTGATAGGATTATTAAATGCATCTTGAAAAAGAAAAGATCTTTATTTTTTCCGATAGGGTTATTAAATGCATCTTGAAAAAGAAAAGATCTTTATTTTTTTTGATAGGGTTATTAAATGCATCTTGAAAAAGAAAAGATTTTTATTTGTTCTGATAGGGTTATTAAATGCATCTTGAAAAAGAAAAGATTTTTTTTTTCCCGATAGGATTGTTAAATGTTTCTTGAAAAAGAAAAGATCTTTATTTTTTCCGATAGGGTTATTAAATGCATCTTGAAAAAGAAAAGATCTTTATTTTTTTTGATAGGGTTATTAAATGCATCTTGAAAAAGAAAAGATTTTTATTTTTTCCGATAGGGATTATCAAATGCATTTTGAAAAAGAAAAGATTTTTATTTTTTCCGATAGGGTTATTAAATGCATCTTGAAAAAGAAAAGATTTTTTTTTTCCGATAGGGTTATTAAATGCATCTTGAAAAAGAAAAGATTTTTATTTTTTCCGATAGGGATTATCAAATGCATTTTGAAAAAGAAAAGATTTTTATTTTTTCCGATAGGATTGTTAAATGCACCGAGACAGGGGAGTAGATTTGGGTTAGGTTCCGGTTAAGCAGGGGTGTTTACGAAGATTTTTTTATATTAAAAAGAAACGGTTACTGTTAAAAATTTCGACCGAAAACGGTGATGATTTAATAAAGAGAAGCGTTGATTTAACATTACTACAGAGACTGTTGATAATGTTTATGAACATGGTGAATATTAGTTTTGGCTCTTTAATTTTTGGTAAATCCTGGAATTTCTTTTCTACCCTGTTGCAAATATTTTAGAGTTTTGTGTTAGCTCTATGTTTCGTATGTAGGTTAATTGACATGAATTTTAAGTTGGAGAGAAATTTTTTTAAGATACAAATAGAGCAGTTAATTAAATGGATAACTCCGTTCACGCAAATAATTAACTAATTGGCGAAAGCAATTTCAAGTTTCTAGATAAATAATCGATCCGGTATTTATTGTTCCTAGTAATTAAACCTCTCATACTTTGTTCCAAGTTCAGCAGTAAATTGAAGATGCGGCATTCCAACTTTCCGATTCATCTCTGCTATGCAATAATTTAGGTACGATGCTTTGAAAAAGTTATGTAGGTCGGTTCGCCGATGTTTCCAGAGTAGAGGGTTAAATTGAACGAGGTAGACGAGGAAAATGATTATCATAATGTGCTTGCTGTAAAAAAATTTCAATATTTAGAATATTCAAATTTAACCAATTCTGATTTAACTTAGAAATGTCGCGTTGCTCAACACCGGTAAGTTATAAGAAATTAATCCTTGTAACCTGATTTTTCTGTACCGATAAACACCATGAATTTTTATGCAAATTCATGTCTTAGAAAGTGTAGTAAAAAAAAAGTAGAACTTCGGTAGAAAATCATTTCGCTTACCAGAAATCATAAAACGCACCATAATTTGGATATATTTTCATATCGCGTTTATTCCGTGCAGCTTTGCACTTTTTTATTTCACATAAATTCATAAATATCAGCAAATTACTTATCGGAGGAATAAAAAAAATTATGATCGGTTACAATTTTTCGTCGCGATAGGAGAAATAGATACGAAATGCATTTTGAACGTTTAATTAATGCGGTCTGTAGATTTATTCATTTTTTTCTCATCGACACGCATAAATTGTATCGCGCATAAATTATATCGTTTACACCCGATCAATTATTAAAACATATCTCGTAGGATACGTCGAGTTGAACGCGTGTTCATAAGCGCAGCGCAAATGGCAACCGATATCTATTATTATCGAAACCAAAACTGTAATTCAGATAAACACTGGTATGCGTGGTTGCATGGGAAATTAGAATAACACGGGCAACCCAGCCGCGAGATCCGTGCAACACAATTGCATCACCGTAAATATGGCGCGACCCATGGTGTTCGTTGATGCAACCGGCGAAGGTGATCCCGTTTGGCTCGCTGCATAACTTTGCATGCCGATGTTTACCTGGGCTAATTTAAACGAATTATCATAACACCTGCTGTGCTCTGGTCCCTCGATTAATTTTCATTAGATCGTTGGTTGGCTGCATCGAGAATGGAACAGTTGGTACCAATTAATGCCTATCTTTTTGTTCCTAACAAAAATGTTATTATTTACTGTCGTGAAAATGAAAGAAACGTAAAATGTAACGTAAAATAAAGTTTAAGACTGGGTAGCATAAGACGGGAATGTAAAACAATGGTATTTTTTCTGCAGTTCTGTTTATTAGATTTTTTTACGATTCATTACGATTTTTTATAATTCTTTTTATGATTCGTTACCGTGTTTGACAATTTTTTACGATTCGTTATGATTTTTTTTATAATTCTTTTGATTCCTTGCAATGTTTTACAATTTTTTACGATTCGTTATGATTTTTTTATAATTCTTTTGATTCCTTGCAATGTTTTACAATTATTTTTTAAATTCGTTGTGATTTTTTTATAATTCTTTCGATTCCTTGCAATATTTTACAATTTTTTACGATTCGTCGTGATTTTTTTATAATTCCTTTTACGATTCGTTACAATGTTTGACAATTTTGTGTCATTCGTTGCTTTCTACAATTCTTTTTACGATTCGCAACGACCTTTCACAATTTTTTACGATCCGTTATGATTTTAAATTTTCGACGTTAAAATTTTTTACAATCTAAGAAACTTTAAAGCTTTTCAGTCTTGGTCCGCATTTTGCGATAAGTATCGCGTTAGGCGCATATGTTTCGTGTTCTGTAAATTATCAGTGCAACGAATGCACCGAATCCCTCACGTACGTTCTCGACGCATTATTCAAACACTTTTTCCACTTGTTCCCTCTTGAGAACGAACTCCCGACATAGGTGCGCGTGTTTGTTTGCCTTCGGACGTGTTACTCGGGACTCGGTTCCATTAAAATAGACCTCAAGAGTTTTAAGTGCGATCCGCGATAAAAGGTTGAGCCGCGCCATGAACGCGACCTTACAAGCATCCGAATGTCAGCCACAGTTTCTTGCGACCAGAAAACTATTTAAATCCACCATTCATAATATTCGTTTACCTCCACCTTATCGAACGTATCCTTGTATCAATTCATATTTCAATCTATTCCAACCAAGATTAATTATATTCTGGTTCCACAAATAATTAATACGATCAGCGATAACCGGAATTATTTCTTTTTCTCTATCGAATCGTTTTCTCGATAAAATTAATATCGAATCGTTTCCAATCACCGAATCATCCAAGACGAACGATCATACCGGTTCTATTAGCTCAATTGATTTAATATCAATTTTCTGGGCGAGCAATTTCGTAACGGTACTCGTAATCAAGCTTCTGTTCGTTCAAAATGGTAACTGGTGCGCGTAAAATGGTAAATTCCGCGCGTCTCGAGCGAGAAAACGCGTGCGATGCGGCTGAAATGCAAACGCGGTTGAAAACTAGTTCGTTAAGGAATTCACCCACAGGAAGTGCGTCGAGTATATCATGCGATACAGTTACGGGTAACGTCGAGCATGTAAAAAGGGAAATAGAGAAAAAGAGGGAGAAGAAATGGAAGAAGAAGAAGAAAAGAAAGAAAAGGAAGAAAAGAAAGAAAAAAAAGAAAAAAAAGAACGGTTTCGAAGTCGAAGAGAGGAGAATCGCCAAGCAACGTAATTACTCTAAAAACAATGTAATTTTGCGCCAGATTCATCGTTTGCTTATCTCGTGCAAGATAGTTTTGCTTGTTCCGTTTGTTGCTCGTGCGAACGCTAATGTATGGAGCTTTTCGTTTTATAAATTTTTCTCGCGGGTCTGCCTCGATATTTGCATTTTAAACGATGTATCTGGTTAATTAATTGAATTCTCGATCATTTTCTGCACCGTTTTACAATTTATCGCCGATATTCTTGCGTTATGTGTTTTCAAATGAGATTTAATAGTCGGAGAAGGAATTAACCTGGGATTTTTTTAAGTTCCCGTAATTAACTTTGAATTTTAGCTTTCGATAATTCTGCGCTCCGTATGTGCATCGGTAATCTTCTGCAACTGTTTTTTCCGCGATAGAGATCGGTTTGCACCGAGTTATACGTTTCTTATACAAAAACGAGCAGGATGCTGTTCGTTAAGCGAAATAAATGTCGGTAATGATTATTTGTTAGGCTTTTGCTTATTTCTGCTCGTTAGACGCATTCAATTACCGTAGGATTACATTTTCGAGGAAAATTAATCTTCCTCCTCTTCTTCGGTCTTCGTTTTCATTATTTTCGTTCGTAAGTTTCGTACAAAATTTTTTTTCCAGCGAAACAAAAGGTATTTTCTATCGCACATTCAATACAATTAAGCTCCAATATTATTTATATATTATAATTAACTATTTTAAGACTAGAACTATTGACAATTAACCCTCTATAGCCCGAATTTTGTCTTCTTCTCAGAGAAAAAATTACGATTGTTTACAGCTTTTCACTTTGACTTCAAAATTCTCAAACTAATAATTGCTATAGATGTATCGTGGTATCACTACAGTAATACAGTAATCAAATTTAATAGTACAGCGATGACCGAACGAAATAAATTTTTCAAAATATAGATACATTAGTTTCTAACTTCTAAGTCACACGGCGCCATAGAGGGTTAAACGATACCTGTTTGTATTAAAGAAATTAAAATGGAAAAGTGTACGACAAGATGATCTAATTTTTACTTACATTTTCAATTTCACGTGTTTCACATTTTTCCCATAAAATCTCTAAAAAAATGCATCGTTGCAAATATGATATACAAAATTTGTATAAAGAAAAACTACGAATCGGCCATTTCGTGCAATTTACCAATTCTTGTATTAAACACACTCGTCGAGTAAGATGCAGTTAACCAGCGGACGCGGTCCGTTGGGGCCATTATAATGAACGAACGCATCGTTATTCGATAAAAATCCAGCTGCCTCTTTTTTTTTTCCCCTGCCTCTTTCCTCCCCGGTGTATCCATCTCGCAAAAGTGCACGAAACGACGAGCGACGTGAAAGCGTTGAATAGGATTTGCGCGAGGGTGTAATCTCATTCGCAATTATATCTGTCGCGCGAGAGAAGCGTGCAACCCGATCAAGCGAAATCCTCTCTCGTTTCCGGATATTCTGGCTTGCACAGAGAGAAAGAGAGAAAGAGAGAGAGATAAAAAAAATGAAGAAGAGTCAGGAAGAAGTCTAAAGAGATTGCGAATGGCATGAAAAAGAGAATATGCCGTCACGCTAGAGAAAATAAGGAAGGATCGTAATCGGGTTCCGTTGCACTCAAGTTCACCAGCCTCTGACGAATGGAATAAGATAACTCGAGAATAGATGGATCATCTGTGCAGATGGTCCGATATGATATTTCGAAAAGCAATATCCGGAGGAAAGAGAGGAAAGAGAGAAATAGAGGGAGAGAGGGAGAGGAAAGGAGATCTTCGTCATTTTAACGTTGAATGGAATCTCTTGGCTGATAAGGATTTCAGTGGCTCGTATTTTGTATTTGCGAGGGGATTCAGGGTAATGCACCGTGTAATGGTTATTACTTCGTATTTGTACCTTTTTTCATGCTTTTCTAAAAATTAGGAAACTTTTTAACGAAAGCAAATTGGACGATGGGAAAATTAACCGTAAATTAAACCGCGTAGCAGGATTAATTTTGTAGAAAGTTCCTTCGGTAACTTGTAGATCGTTCGGTCCTGTTTTGAACGCCTTTTTTCAAACTGGTTAAAAGTACGCCTTTTTTTTTTTAATTTAACAGATCTATGCAAAATTTTTGAGTCTGTGGTCTAGAGTTACCCTCTGTCGTAAGGGAATATATTTTTTTTTGTTTAATTATCATAAATTGTGTCTGTTAATAAAATTAAACATTCTTCGTATATTCTTGTAGTTGTTTCTCTTTGCTAAAATTAAATAGATTTATGCGGGAATTTTTTAAAGTATCGTTTCTCATGGATACACAGTGACCTTTGACTTCGGTAGAGTTTTGATACTAATTCAAGTTCATTATCTGTATATGTATAATCTTTTGCCATATTTTATTAATCAATGGTAGAATAAGAAAATATGAAGAATATAATATTATAAAAAAAATTATTTAATAATACATATAATTATGTATAACGCGAGGATGAAAAAATATTCATACCGCTACAGTTGGTATTTCGAGTGCGAAGCATTAAAAAAAAAAAAAGAAAAATAAAAAGTATTTTCAGTCAGTTTGAAAAATGGTAGCCAAAACAAAACCGAACGATCTACACGTTACCAAAGGAACCTTTTCGGCCGGAATTTCATTGTGCCAGCGCGTAACGATGGACAGACGAAATTCCAGCATTGAGTCGAGGCGCAGGGTTGCTTTCGCAGCGCCGATTAGACGTCGAAACGAGCAAGAAATCTTACGACACGGAGCCGCTAAATTCCTACCGAGTTTCTGGCCCCTCGAAAGTTTTTGCCCGTGGAAATACGATGCGCTCTCTGCACGATTACTTCGGTATTTCGCGTACCGGGTATTGTCTGTGCCGAGAGAAGCATCGTGGCTCGAGATCTTTTCAAAGCGGTCGAATCTGTGGATTCGTTTCGATGACGATTCCTGTCGGAGAACACTTCAGTGTTGGATATTTGGGTCACACGAGACACAAAGTCGTAGGTAGAATTCTTTTTTTTTTTCCTTTTTTCTTCTTTTTTTCTTCTATTTCGCCAGTTTCCGACATTCCGGTATCAAGGTATTGGTTTTTAATCGATGATTCATTGGACTGAAAGCTTCAACCTGTTAGCTGGATCGGATATTAAGAGAGGGAATAAAAAAAATTAGCAAATAATTAATTTAGGCGTTCTGGTTCTTGAAAACGTAAATTTAAAATACGGTAGACTTCCTATAACGCGGCAATTTATGTTGCGCGTTGTAGGAAATCGTGTTATAAGATAATTTTCCTCGTACAACTCGAGCAGCGTAACATTTTTCTGATGTCTATGGTCACGTCCAATCTTGTTTTCTATGTTTTATGTATAAACAGAGAATTTCTGCGTTTTATCATATGTCGCGTTGCACGAGAATCGCGTCGCATAAAAAGATCGCTACGAGAGTTGGCGTTGTAGGAACTCGCGTTGCACCGGTGTTCGCTGGAATGCATTCGTGACAAACCGATGCATTAAAAAGTAAACGGTTCCTGAGAAAATAAATGATTACGGTTAATAATATCAATTGGTGTTGCGAGTTAACTCGTTTCTCCCACGGATTAACAGGTTAATCGAGATTTACGTAACCTCGCACGAAATATACGGTGGAAAAGAAACAAAGGCTTTTAAATATGTCTTTTAAATATGCGCCAAGAACGCGAGATATTCGTTGGTAGCCGGTGAGAGTGGAAACTTTGCGTATCCAGAGGAATTTCTTCGGTTAGCAACGCCAAAACGGTTCCGCGAACACGTGTCGAAGAGAAATTATGCAGAGCCGATCTAACTTTAGAATCGCGCTTCCTATGCTCGATCGATCCTTCTTTTCGAAGAAACTTGTTACGTACATTGTACGCAATACTGTTTCGCGAGTGTTAAGACTTTACAATTGAAGCCAACGACTCGATGGATCGATGCGACGTGTATTTTCTCCAAGTTTCGAGTATCTAAATTTCAATGATCATGAAACGACGAGGAACGCTGGCGAATTTCTTGAAAATAAAAAAAGAAACATCGTCCGATTGATTCTAAACGTTGGAACGTGTCACGATTTCGATTTTAAATCCGTATTTCTTGAAAAGTTAGGATATATTTTATGATACTTTTTTGAGTGGCACTCTTGGTCTCCTTTCCTTTGAGATCGTATTTGAGATCGTGTGTCAAATAACACGTGCTTTTTCAATAAAAATTCACCAATTTTCTGTTTCCAGATACTATACAATATTTTATTTCTTCCATGTATTTATTTAAAATATCAATTTGTGAGTAAAAAAAATTAATCATTGGTATTTACTCTGAGATATTAATACAGTAAATATAAAAAACTAACGTTATTTGTACAACTGTTTCTGAGAATGAGAATTAACCACTCTTAACACTTAGCCAACCGAATGGGAAGATCTCCCCGTTTTGAAATAAGTCGCTGAATAACCAAATGAAGAGATTTTCTCGTTTTGAAATAAATCGCTGCATGACTTAATTGGGAAATCTTTCATTTTTTCTTTATCAACGCGCAGTCTATCATTTTGTGTCTTATTTCTCTTCTGTTATTTAATAGTATTGAGTTCCAGTTGTACAATTATTCATGGATTAACCGCGGTTGTCTAAGTGTTAAGTAAGCTTTACTTCGCTTCCTTTAATTTATCAAAAAAAAAAAAAATAATAATAATCAGTTTTCCAATGATCAATAAAATATTGCGGCGCAGCCGTATTGAGATAAATAAGCGTTCAGAACGTTGGGGGTGAAATTTCCTATGAAAACATTCGCAACTAAAAATAATGGCGGCAATCCCACAGAAAATACTTTGCAACCCTCCTGGGGGTCGCGATTCACAAGTTGGAACACTGATTCCAAAGTTTTTCGGGTGTTTTTTAACTTTGCAAACGTACATCGCGGTGGTCGAAGCTGGTTGCGCGCGTGCACCGACTAAAAGGAGTAAAAATAGCAAAAGCTAAGCGTCGGTTGTAGCGATTTCGTGTTCCATCAGAGGAACATGAAAATTCCGGCGCAGCTAGGTGCTAGCCGCGCAATAAACTCAGCCGAATGCCGACGACTCAACTTGGAACTGGGAACGATTCGACCACGCCACGAGAATAGCTTTTTGGCGTGGAACTGAGGCGCACGGAGGTTGCACAGGAAATGCTTGCTGTTGAAAAAATTATGAGATCTGACATAATTGCTCGTTACTTTATTTTATCGATATTTTGGTACACTTCGTACAGTGTTTATTTTCATCGAAGCATCGGTGTACATTTTTACGATCTTTGCGAATTTAATATAGCGAGGTTGAGAATTTTTTTATCTGCAGACGTTTATCAAACGACAAAGCTGAGATTAAACCAATTTTTGCGTAGACTTTGTATTTAAACTTTGAGTCAAAGCGAGCGTTCCTAAAAATAATTTTTAAATACCATTCTTTGCCATTTTTACTAATTTCTATTACTTTGGACAAAACACACGGTATCTCAAGATGCATCCAAATTTAATATCAAAATAAACGATCGAGTAGTGAAAAATAGGAACCTATATATTGACTATAATTATAATTGTCTTATATCCACAA
>SMSQ01022433.1:0-50538 GCA_019453375.1 Ctenoplectra terminalis | reverse complement strand
AAAAAAAAAAATCGAATAGGAAAAAAAAAGAACATAAAAAATTAATAAAAATTTAAATTTTTTAAAAACAAAAAAAAAAAAAAAAAAAAAAAAAAAAAAAAGAAAAGGGGAAAAATATATATATATACACCAAGACACGAGTTTTCCTAACAAAAGTACCATTAAAAATATTTCCTGACCAGTCTATTAATTCCAAACTCATTCTTCAAATCCGTGACCCATTTCTTCACGGCCGGATTATTAAACACGAAGACGCTCGCGACCTCGAGCGTGCCGAAGCGTTCGCCATCGAGCGTTCTTCACACCCCGTGCGAGCGTCGGAGGGTAGGCTGATGGACTTTCACGTGGGTGTGCAAGCTCGCGGTTCTATTATCGTTCTGGCATCGACAATGACGCAGGCATAACAAACAAATTCCCTCGGTGGAAACGCTTTTTCGTTTGGCAGGGAGCCGGTCTCTCTCTCCTCTGGCGGATAAATTTAATTGCGAGAGGCTGCGGGCACCGCGGAAGAATGACCCTACGACCGGCTCACCTTGACGGTAATCATGCCTTGAATTATTCAAGTTCTTCCGCTGATAAGCGACCGTGGATAATATATTGCTTCTAATTAGTGTTTGTCCGTACGAAAAAAAAAAAAAAAATGTCTGCCACAGAGAGAAAGATTCGTATCGTTAGATTAATTACCTTCGTAGAGAGATCGTTAGGCTCTGGGACACCATTCTTTTTCTTTTCTCTTTTTTTTTTCTGCTTTCTTCCTTTGGTTTTTAATGTGTACGTTATACGCGGGTAATTAACGGTGGCGGTCGATCGGTTTCGGAGGTCGTGATTGCTTCGATCAATATTGTTTCGTTGAGCAGGTAGTATACTAATGACTTAAAATATAGAAGTTGTATCTAAGCAATGATTTTGCACTAAATTGTCGTCTGTTTTATTTTACACACTCGGGGTAATATTATTTTCGATCGTGTTTCGAGAAGGTTAATAATATTGAACGGTAATGCAGGAAATATTTGTTTTCTCAGGTTTTTTATTAGATACCTTTACTCGTGAATGGCTTAAAATATAGAAGTTGTATCTTAGCAATGATTTTGCACTAAATTGTCGTCTGTTTTATTTTACACACTCGGGGTAATATTATTTTCGACCGTGTTTCGAGAAGGTTAATAACATTGGACGGTAACGCACGAAATATTTGTTTTCTTAGGCCGAAAGACAAACACGAACTATCTGTGTTCGTCGTCTGAATTTAGACACCTGTGCCAAATACTTAGAAGATTCTGAATTCCGTTCGCATAGACGTCTGGGTAGCTGAGTTTCATAAACGCTGAAAAAGAGTCTTTTTTTTTATAGTTGCTTGCTCGGGAAAGGTAATCTTCTTTGAAAAATTGTTCTAGGGGTGGGAATGGTGATTGTTGGTGAAAGTTTAATCTCCCGATACTCTGCAAGCAGGGGAGTATGGTAAATGGTGTGTCAAACGTTGTAATGAGGAAGGACAGCATCCTTTCAGTTAATCAGTATCAGTCGCTTTTGCATTAACATAAAATCACAAGTGGATATTTCCGTCGCAGGGAAGAATATTTTAAGCGATTCTAAACCTGTGTTACGTTAATAAACCAATTTATCGAAAACCAAGTTTCAGTTAGGATTTGGTACCGCGGACTTCTAATTTTCATTCAGCTAACTTAAATTTGCAAATTCCTTTGTTGAAAATAAAAAAAATAAAATTCCTGTACATTCAGACGTAAGATTGTTCGCATCGTTCACCATGAATAAAATATTTAATTATCGTATCGTATATTTTTGCATTTTTAACCTGCATTTTTTGTAACAAAAAATTGCGTCGAATTGACACAAGCGGTGGATGAGAGTTAATTTAGCGTTGCACAGAAACAAAATATTTTTTTAATAGAAATAATAGTTCCTAGATACATATTTTTTAGTAATCGTATAGGTCCTTAGTACATAGTCGTAAAACAATTAAATCCTATACCATTAATTCCACCAGCTCCTCCGATTCATCAAGATGTATCACCCCGTTCTTATCATCGCTACAAAATCGTCTCCAAAACACGTGTTCCCGTGTTATAAACCCAACGCAATGTCACCGGTACACTTGCCACACCTACTCGCGGAAAATTTACGCGCCGCGTTCGATTCTCGAAACGAGCCGCGCAGATTTCAAGGAATCGCGAATTTAGAGGCGCGCGTGGTCGCCTCTGTCGGAGCCGCGGTTTCGCGTTCTTAATGGCTCGCTTCCAACGCTCGTATATCCCAAGTCGATGCGTTTATAGCGCTTTAACGACGCCTGGTCGTTTGTTGAACGACGATGCACAGCTACCAAGTGCGCCAACGGTTCGCCATGGATTCTCTGATCTCTCCGGGTGTTTCCATCGCTAGAGTGGAACGCGAGAACCCAACCGATGTTACCCGCGGCTCTTAAATGGTATTTGCATTTTCGCGTCGCGACCGGTTCAGCTTAAATTGTCGCGATGCTATTGTTCCGTGCTGGCTACGGCCGCGAATGAACTTATCCCCTGCTCTTTTCACCTTTTCTCGGCTGCCTCGAATCGCAACGATCCTCTCCATCGTGGGTCGAATCTCAAAGGTCAGTGTGTACAGTTGCCGTTCCGTGTTTAGTCGATAGCGGAGGCCTCGCGATCACGAACAGGGTCGCGTGCGAAATTCTGCATAAGGGTGCACGTTCTCTCGCACGAAACAGCCGGATATCTTGAGTTCTTCCGTGCCTTGGTCTCGGGGTTCTTCTTCTACCTCGCTTCTAAAACGCGCTCCGGTTTCCAACTTCCGCTTCTGCTCGATTACCGGCGAGGGTCGTGCGAATTCTAGCCTTGGAACGATGGTTCGCCAGTATTTCTCCGGAATGTTTGCGTATAGGTTTTCGTGGTTTTATTCGATATATGCAAATAACTTTCGTTTCGCTGTACGTTTGTCGTTTGAAAAAAGAACACGAAACGATCTTGCGGTGAGTTTAGAAAAATAGGAAAAATATTTTTATTGGGTAGGATCGAGCGTGGAGTCAATAAAGAGTTGAACCGCGATTGGTTTTGCGAAGGAACATATGTAAAAGAAACTGTAGCCACGGTATTATTTTACCGAGGTCTTTCACTCGGATTTTTATGAATGAACTCACGACACCGATTGCGACATTCTACGAATGAATGGAAGGAGTTCAAGAATGAGCTGGCAATATTCTTTCCTTTTCTCTTTCCGTGTCGCAACCGTTTGATTGGCCAAGAGCCGTCGTTGCCTGTTTTTTTTTCCTTCTTCTTCTTTTTTTTTGTTTTCAAACGGGACGATGAAATATGACGTGGAAAGAGCCAGGCCCATCTGCGGTTTAATCGTCCACGACTCGGCCATCGGTGACTTCCTTGTTCGTAGATTGATCACCATGGAACATCGTTTTCGCATAGGCAACGAAGGCATTGTTGGTGGGTGGTAACGTTGGACGACAATTTAAACGATGTGACTCATGAATACGCCTTTAAAAGGTGTAACGGTACCTGTCCTGCGTTGCATCGTGTTTTGTAGAATCGCGTTCCCGTGCGTGCAGGAGACGTACTACTTGCATTGTACCTACATAATTGTTCCGTCGAAGGAATGGAATTCTCAGTATTGCCGGTGGAGTTGGAAGTAGATAATGTACGATGTTTGAACATGCAGTTGCATGCTCTTAAATAAATACGGAAGAAATTAATCAAGACATTCCGTGCTGCGAAAAATTCTACAACATGTACCAAGTTTTTAAAATTGGCCAAAGAATTATGGAAAGAGGGATCCTGACATCGTAGAAAAAACCTGGTAACATGCGATGAAGGAACGCGATACATGTAACGTGGGATGATCGTACAGTTACAAGATTCGTATGAGCAATCGGACCACCCCCAGACGTAGAAACATGAATCGCACTACTGCGGTTCATAAGACCCGTCCCAGACTGGATATCGTGACCCCCGAGGTCGGAAGACCCGCCTTGGACCACCCAGGGATCCGAGAAGCTCGAACCCCGTGACCTCGGGAACGCGGGTCCCACCTTCGAACCACCCCTATCCGGAAGTCTCGCTCCAATCCACTGGGACTCCACTTCTGGGTCAAAGAACCCGCCTCGAACCAGCTCGGATCGGAAGAAATAACCCGGCCCATTCTTGGGTCGGAAAATTTGCTTTGGACCGTTCGGTAGTCAGTAGTTATAGTCAGTTAGTAGTTAATAGTTGGAAGACCCGCCTTAGACCATTCCGGGGTTAGAGGTTCCAGGTTGGATTATGGATATCAAGAGAGTACAAAACCCACGGTTCTGGGATGATATTGGCATCGTGGAATGGTCATAAGTTGATCATCGGTATATTTAGGTTTTTGAGAATTTTGAGGGTTGTTTTGTATCATATAAATTATATTGTATTTCGTTGTTTAATTGGTAAATGGTCCGAGACTATTTTTACATTTTTAGGATCGAGATACCGCTCTCGTGATCCGTGGCTCAGTTCGAGTTTCGTATTTTGATTAAAATCTTTTATCGGTACCGTTACGGAACTTCGATGCATCGGTAGCTGTAGTTGTGTCTTGGCAACGCTCATCTCCATTCGTTTTCCTTTTTTCTGTTTCTTTCTTTTCTTTTTTTTTCTTTTTTTTTCTTTTCTTTTTCTTTTTTTATAACGCACGCTATTTCTCCGCGACTTTTCTCCATTTCGGCTGTAAAGTTTCGGGGAAATGCTCCAAGTTCCGGCGTTCACATACTCTTCCCACTTTTTACAATCTTCCATGCTGTTACCCTCTCGGGTCGTTGCAGGACTGCGGCAAGAAATTGAATTATTGCCGTGCCGCATCCTGCGAATCCAACTACTCGAAATAATTCTTTGTTCCGTCCGCGTTAGACTTTTATTTCTTAATAATTGACATGGACGACGAGCCCGAACGCGAAACCGTTCGATATAATTTATCATTTCTGCATTTCTCCACGACTTTCGTGTTCGTTCGTGCCTCTCGAGTTGCACCGTGCCCGGCCGCTTCGATACGTTGAATTATTGCCTCGGTACAGGTGCACCTGCAACCTGTAAGCGTTCTCCGCATATGGCTCTTCGACTTTACATAGGTAGCTGCGTGTGCATTGCATCATTCCGGGCTATTGCAGCACTCGAAAATGCACGCGCTCGGTTTTGTTGCATGGGAGAGCAACGAAAGCGTTTGAGACCATTGTAATTATTCCCCGACTGGTATTTCAGTTTTTACTCGAGGGTAATCATTTTAATTTCTCGTTCAATTTATACGCGTGCATTTTAATTCCTGTTCGAGTAAGAATGTACTTAAAAATTAGCCTTTAAAAATCTGTGGTTGCAACAAATATTCGGAGCTGCTTAATCCTGCTCTGGACAAAATGAGTCAGCCCTCTCGTTTATCGAGATCACGAGTAGCGGTTCGTGATCTCGAAGTTACTTCTACATTTTAAGAATTTCTTTTTATTCAGTTTTATTAGTATACCGGTATACTAACCAACTGTAGCGGCTCTTGAGAAATTGTAGTGACAAGGCTGCAGCGATAAAAATAAAAGAAAAAATTGTCATTAATAAAACTGGTGGTAATCATTTAGAGAGCGGATGACATCACGGATTACAAACGGGAAAATAACAATTTTTAGATAAATATATACCAATTTAATAGCAGCGGTAATAAACCAGGAACTTTCATTTTACACTTACGGACGAGTCGTCATTGCTGATCAATTTATAGCAATTATCGGTTTAAAAATTTTCAGATCAAAGTGAGAAGAACAATTCTTAGATAAATATATACCAATTTAATAGCAGCGGTAATAAACCAGGAACTTTCATTTTACACTTACGGACGAGTCGTCATTGCTGATCAATTTATACCAATTATCGGTTCAAAAATTTTCAGATCAAAGCGAGAAGCTGTAATTGTAATTTTCTATTTTCCCGATAACCGAATAAAATTCCGGTTGCACAGGGTTAAGCCACCTTACATCCGTTGTTTCCGTCTGTTTCCACTAACTAATTATGACGAGTAAAAACACAAAGGGACAGGCCTTTGGGAAAGGCGCTTCCTGTTACCGGTGAGAGGAAAAAAAAATGGTCGTCTCTGTCGTTTCACAGTTAGAGAGGGCTCCCTTCATCGAGCTGTTCGTCCCCACGCTACGCGGCCACGTAACCCCTGTCTAATGGATGCTCTTGTCACATAGTGGGTAGCGGTCGTGAAGGTACCGACTGCATTTAGAAAGGTCGTTAAGGACTTATTATAGGAACGTGGCGTGCTACCCGTATCTCGAGGGTGAGAAGTAGCAGGCTTCTCCTCTTCACCCTCGAACGCTCGAAGCGCCTTTGCGCGTTAAGGTCTGTTCACACGACGCGAAACGGGGCGAGCCCTCTTCGTCGAAACAGCCTCCGAACGAGAAGCGATGTTACGTTCCGAGTAGATTTGAAAGTTGAACTGTTAGCAGACGTTTCGGTGGTGAGTTTATCTGCGACTGTTAATCGAAATGTGTATTCATCCATAGGAAGGGAATTTTGAGGACATTAATTGGAAATCTCGGTGCAAAAATCGAGATCGCTTTTTAGAAAAATATCTCTGTACACTGTTGATTGTTTCACTCGGTGTCCCAGGAATTTAACAGTCTGGTCTTAATCGATTTTTGGATCAAGCTCTCCCATCGTAAGGTAGGGTAGATCGAGACGAATCGGATCATTTTGTTTTGACGAAGAGAAAATAATAGTTATAATTTAGGTTAATTTTTTATTATAAATCTGAAATTAATACCCCGATTTATTCGAACATTAATAATAAATAGTATTTTTTAATTAAAAAAATCTTCTGATTGAATTTTTATTTCCATCCGATTTTACCTGTGACTCGATTCGCTTCGATATTTATAAATATCTCCTAGAGAATTAGGTTTAGACTTGGATCAGAGGGCTTCCAGCGAGTGAACTTGTTTGGTAACTGAAACAATTTTAATTCCGTGTATTTTTTAACGAAACGAAAAGAAAAAGTAATTCTGGTAAACAACAGGGTTTCTCGATTATATCCGATCTATAGAAAATATAGTATACTTGCGAGTAAAAGTATTTCTTCGAGACTGATGCAGAGTAGAACGAGATGATTTGAATACGATCTGTGAACAGACCTTTAAATAATGGACACGTATGACGACAATATGCATCCCATGCGTTTGCTTCTCGAAGGTGGTGCCGCGATGCCGCGTATTTATAGGCGTCATGCTGTTTGCTTCTGTATTAGCCCAATTTGCTCTGCAACCCCCGGTACTGTCGTAGCCACCCTCCAATTAGTAGATTAGTCGGAGCAGAACGCCTCCGCCTTGTTGGCGCGATTCGCGAATTCCAGCCTCGCCATGGGCACGCTCGATTTAACGCCGGAGAAACCGCGAATTCGCTACTACTTTTCTTTTTACCCGCGTATTTTCGGCAAAAAATTGAAACCATCCTCCTTGTGGGTTCGTTGGTCCACGTTCGAGCTAATTGCTTGGTATCTTAACGACGCGACTGGATCTCGTTTCCATCGGACGTTCAATTTCTCTTCCTATCTTCTTTTATTTGTTCGAGGCGCGGTCGTTGGAAATTGCGTTTATTGTGCTGAATCTTACCGAGAGGAGAATAATTTTGTTATTCCAGCTTTAAATTGAATCAAGAATTTACCAACGCTAGAATTACTAAAGCAGTGAAAATTACCAATTTGTAATTTCTCATGCAAATTTTATAAATTTATCATGGTTGCTTTTGAAGAATTTTTTATGAGTTTTTTTTTTAAATATAGATAAAGGTTTGCTTCATTTGTATTATATATATATATATATATATTTTTTTTTTATATACCTTTCATTTTAATTTCTTGATTTCTTCGGTATAAATAAGTATACTTCAATCTTTTTTTCTTTTTGACACGCGTTACAGTTGCTCTTTAAACGCACTTTGGAGGATGAGAAGAATGCGCGCGAAAAGTGAAGAGCGTTGCGCGGTACGCAGAGACAAATGCTTTCAGGGAACGGGACGGTGTTTCGATTTTTCTTGCAGCGTTAATGTGTCATGCAAGTGTTCCGCGAAATCCTGTGGAATGACGGTGGTAAAAAGAAACGACGCGCAACGGGGTGGGAAGTTCGCTGACAGCGTGGTAGTAGGGGCCGTAAGAAAATTTTGTACGTAGAAATTTATTTCGGATAACGACGCACGGCTGACAAATTCGAAAAGCGAGAAGCTCGCTGGGCGTGTAACGCGTTGTTGCGAGAAACACGGTGACAAATACTTCCCCGGAAACCAAGTAATAATATGTGCTTTCTTGCATTGTCGAAAATATCGTAAAACTGTCCCCACGTTCACAAAATGTGAAGAGATTTGCGAGATATTTTAGCGATTTAAAGCTGAGAATTTCTATTGCGTGTAAAATTTTTTAAATTAAAGCGTTTCAATCTTCGAACATCTTCAAACTTTTCAACGTATAAATTTTCAAATTTTTTTAATAAAACGAAATTTTTTCATCGTTACAATCTTCTGTCTCTTTGAAAAGGTACACATTTACCTATTCGTTGCACGAATACTTGTAAACTAGAAATCTTTTACGTTCACGGTATTTGTGTTTTTCTTCACCAAAAGACACCCCTGAACGCTTACATAAATATTACGTTCAAATGAGCTCGAACAGTCGTGTATCCCTCTTGCCAAGGCAATTGTGCGAACGGTATACCTCGTTGAGGCGACGACCTTACGAAGCATAGCTTCCTCTTAGACCGAGTCCATGGGGGGATGTTTAAGGGAAACACATAAGGGAGCAGGGGACGTAATACGCTTCGTTGCTTTCACGCCTTCACTCGTTTCCTATTTTTGTGTTTCTCTGCTTTCCAGGCGGAACTAATAACACCTAAATGACCCGTTACTCTTTCTGTACGAGTTACTCGTATGACATACTCTCTCGTCTCCCGAAACCAAACCAACGAAACGATCGACGAAAACTGATATCTGACTCGTTCTTAATTGAGCTGTGTAAAAGTCAACTTGATCAACTGCTTCAAGCTACACTTATATGTCACTGCTGTGACACTGAAATTGAGAGATTTACAGTAAATGGAGTCGAACGGTTCGGCTTCCGAGCGGCTCAATTATTTCTCACCTTCTTCGGAGACTTCTTTCCAGGAGCTCAATAAGGCACGACCTTTGCACCAGATGCAACGCGAGCCGCGCACAGGAAATGTATTTCTACGGTTTGAACGATTCTATTTTTAAATGCCAGACAATAATGCCGTCTGCGCGCCGAAAGATCCTCGGTAGAGGCCCGGTGGTTCGCTTTTGTCCAAGATCTCTCTGTGCGTTGCCCTTAATAAAAGCTCGTAAAAATTGCGCGGCTTTGCACGCGTCACGTGCAAATTTAGTATCGTCAAGAGCGCGTAGCAGAGCGCGTAGCAGAGCGAAGGAGAGAGAAGAGATGGGTGCCATGGGTTCTCGGTTCCGACTGAAGTCGTAAAATTCAAATTTCCCTCCCTTTTTAGCCTCTTTTTCGTCTCTTTTTCTTCTCTTTTTCGTCTCTTTGTCGTCCTTTTTTCGCTTTCAAAAGTTTTTTGGCACCGACACCGGGTATAACGAACCCTCGGATGACGCATCTTTGAAAAATATCGCCGATAAACTCTCGAACGATGCGACGTTTTTTACGAGGTCGCATCGATGCGGATAAAAGTCGTCGCTATCTTTTGCCAGTGCTATTCTGTCGCTGATAACTCGACTCGCGAACGTCCGGCTACTTCGTTAGAGAATATTAAATCCTTCTTGTTTTATCGTCGCGCAACACAGGCGAAAGCGTTTATAAATCGAAGCCGAACTCCAAGCCGAACTCCAAGTCGATCTCCAAGTCGATCCCAAAGTCCATTTCGAAGTGGATCTCCAAGTGGATTTTCAAGTGGATGTTCTACCAACCGAGGCAACCTCTGTTACCTCGGAGTTCCCAGGAGCCAAGTCCTGTTCCAAATTTGTAAGAACACGCTCGATACAAGTTTCTCGACCGTGAATCAAGATAAGATCGGGCCAATATGTTAATATCAGCGAGTACTATTCGATCGACGACGAAGACGCGTACACGTGTACAGGTTTTACGGTGAAACCCTTTTTCAGGGAACATCGATGCAAAGTTTGCGCAGAAAGAGTCGGTTGTTTCGGTAGATATCATCTTTTTCCCATCGGGTCGGTGGAAAGTTTAAAGTCCATTCTGGCGGAAGCGGTTAGACACCGAAACCACTTCCGGGCAGAAGAGACAATCGGCTTTCAGGATGGTTCCCCTGTATTTTAAGAGCAGTCTACCGATGAAAACCGAACCGGGAAGCTAAGCGGAAAGGAAGTTGCACAGTTGCCTCACTGATATTGATTTCTTTCCATTGAACGCGTACAATGGCTTATCTTTGGTCGGATGAAAGAAGTTTCGTTTGGTTCGAGTCTAATGACTCTTCCCAATGTGTTCCTTGTTCTGCTTGATTTTATCTTCTTCTTTTTTTTTTCTTTTTTTTTAGTTTTTTTTCTGCTTTTTTTTTCATGGAATTATGAGAGAAAGGATGTAAAAGTTTTTGAGAAGAGGATTCGCGAAAGGGTCGTCGAGGCGACGCGTTTAACCTTGAAACGTCGCCCCTTAAAATCTGCAGCGGACTTTTAAGACCCACTTGTCTGTATGAATCTCTTTAAAATTTGAATTCGAGCGACAACTCTTTACGATCTCGAGGCGCCGTCGACTCGTGTTCCGCGCTTATCTTTTTTCAATATTCACGCGAGCAAATAACCGGCACAGGATGCTTTCAAGGTATTAAAGAGAGGCTACAATCTCATCGAGCTTCCATGAGCCATGCTCTTCGCGTTTCTGTCGCGTTAATTTAACACGCTATGAATATTTCTCCTTCTTTCCCTTTATGAATGTTTATCGTAACCATTAAGATGCTTTTATGGCAAATAAATTATAGGTTAAAAGCTTCATAGCTTTCTCCGAAGTTTCATAATCATTTCTATTCCTTTCGTTAAAAGGAAACTTTAAAAAAAAAAAAAAGAAAAAGAAAAAGAAAAAAGGAAAAGAAATTAAGTCGCGATAGTTTGTATCGCAACTATTAAAAATCTCTCTGTTGCATTTTAATCGATCTATCTACACCGATGGTCGTAATTATTTCGTTGTAAATTTAAAGATGCAAAATTGCACAAAATATACGTGAAAAAATATAAAAAAATATACAAAATATGCCAACTATAGTGCTTTTTATAATACCTATTAGCTGATATTAATATTCAACCAAAGTACTATTATGTTTCCACATTCTCAAAAATATTCCTATAAAAATTCGCAGTCCGATAATCAATTTACAACAAAGATAATTCTATTTAAGCCTGCGATATCAAAAGTCGTTACACATCGAATTATCGTGAATCATACAATTAGAACGTAGATACATGAAAAGATTAAATTCCAATATTATCATCCAATTATTCTAATAAAGAGTCACCAGCGTTAATAATAACACATGACGTTTATCTATTATCTTTCGTAATAAAGTCTGAGTGAAATATCAAATCTCTCTTGTTCGAATAATTACGACCAATAGTGTGTACGAGCATTATCATAATTATCGTTCATATCAGCCCACGAATTATCGTAAACTTCAATTTCCCAGTTCAATCCTGCCCATACCTATCAAACCTCGTACAGAATGGATTCAGCAGTCGGGTAAAATTGCTATTTCCAACGTACATGCATGCTCGTTTCGAACACCTCGTTGAACCAGCACTTTCCTCGTTTGCTCTGTCGGATTTTTGTATTATTAACGAGATACTTTACGAACGTGTATCCGATACTTATTAATTTCCACGGTCCTCTCGATCGAGCCGCGCTCGAGTGCATCGCTATTAAGCGCAACATCCTAGGAGAAAGATTATAGCCGAACGCTTTATGAATAGCTCGATAAATCTTGCCTCCTGATACCGTTGCGGCCGCTTGTGTGTTGCTTTTAAATACTCGCTTAACGCTCGTGGCGATTTATTACTAGATTATCACGCCGCGAACACCTATATCGTGTTTTAATACTATATTCCTCTGCGAAGAAAGAAAAAAAAAAAGAGAAAAAAAAAGAAAAAGAAAGAAAAAGAACGAAAAAAAAGAAAAGAAAAGAAAAAGAACCGTGGGATTTCCAGCAATTGTTGCAGTTCCTACGAACCACAGTTTTACCGTTCGACTCGCCGCTTTTTCTCCGTGTTTCACGGTTGTTCCACGCACCAAGATACGTCGACGACGACGCAAGAAAAGTGAGAGGAACTGCAGGGTACGTACCGAGAATTTATCGACCCGACTCGGTTGCTCGATTAATTGAGACGTTGGAAATCGAGATCGATCTGTTTGGTTGGCGCGATCCATTGGGCTGTTAGCAACAATGGGATCGACCTTTTGCTTGGCGCCCAGGTCGCTTCAAGCGCTCACGAACGCTCGGCGAAGGGTTTTAAATGTTTTAAAAGAGTTCGGAGGAGTTGTCCGGGTTTGGTGAGAAACATGTTGGGTGTGGGTCGGAGGAAATGTGGGAGTGGTGAAGCGTTGATAACTGTTTTAGCGCGTATGCTAGCTCGGAGTCGATTATCTAGCGAGTAATTATCTCTTCAAGTACGGATTTATTGTTTTACAAATGTATGTACGATTTATGTTCGCGAAGGGGGAAACTAGTTTCTAAAAAAATATAATTTAACGGTGTAGTTATTATTTTATGTAAATTGTCTTGTAACTAGATTGTGGATTTTTATGCAGATTTATATTTTTGAGAATGTAGTGGAAAAGGTACAACTTTGGTAGAAAGTTATTTTATCTACTACGTATTATGAAAAACGTAATTTGGATATTATATGTATTTATTTCACATTGCGTGTATTTTGTGCAACGTTGCACCTTTTGAATGGGAAGAACCATGGTCTGTTTATGACCACTTTAATTCACATAATTATAATCCTAAATTGAGTTTCATATTTATAAGATTAATGTTCGTTTAAATCAGGGATTACCTTTTTTCACAACGGTCCGGCTACAAATTTAAAAATGTCGCGCGGACCGCAACGAAGAAATTTATGATAATACAAACACTGAATGATGAACTCAAATTATCTCTTTACGAACAAAATAAACCTAGTATAAAAAATTACAGAAATAAAGCACTCGTTAACAAAAATACTATTAAAAAAACGGCGAAAGATGTACATGGAAAAAGATTATCCACGATGTCCGCATCGTTTCAAAAAAATTAAGTTAACACGCCTAGTGTACAATAAATCTGCGAGATACCGTAGACATTTTTAATATTATAATTTATAAGGTCGCAACCATATACAACTGCGCATTATAATAATAATTTAAAAGTCAAAATATAAAACCTTCGAAGGGTCTCATCCCTGGTTCAAATAAATTACATCGACACCACGGAATCTTCTTCTATCATAGTATTCACGCCGTGAACTAAAAGAATCGTAGATCTCGAAGCAAGTGGTTAATATCCGTACGAAAGAAGGCGAAAGGGAACGATATCCTTTGGATATGACTGCGAATCAATTCTCCGTCTTTGGATTCCTATTACGAGGAAATTTACAGGGAGCTTAAACGAGGAGAAATGGTAGCACGGAGAAAGGTCGTTCCAGATTCGACGATAAAGCGATGATTGAACATTTAACAATCCGTCAACGTGCTTCTCGGCTCGAGCCAGTTGTAGATTCTCGCGCCGAGACCATTATACGCCGTCTCATTATATGCTCTGGTTGTATTGTACACCTCGGTTGCAATTTGGTTCAGTCCCTCGAGAGTGCTTTTGGAGGTCAGTCTATTCTTACCTGCATCTATTCGCTCTTCCGTCCACCGAAATACGATCCTCTAAGCATCGTCGAGAAACCCGGTGGATCGTGAGAGTATCATAATTTGCACAGTTGTCCTGTTCCACAGGGAGGATAGAGATTTCCCAAGACCGAATGGAGAAAATTATAATAATGGCGCGTTGAAGATGGTTGTTGGATTTTATCAGCTAATTCCGTACGATCTACAAGCCCAACTGGCCAGAGAATTATTTTCTTAAGTAGTTTTGTCTAGCACGCCCGCTGGGCAGAGCGATGCACGGTAACGTTGGACGACCAGATTGCGATGTTTTATTTTTTATGTTTCTTTTTATCGAGAATAGTAACTTAACCCTTTGGCTCACGATTTCTTCAAACTTCATACATATTAGCGATAGCTATTCACCGCTTTGACACTCTGTTAAACACAAAGTATTGAAAAATTGCACGTATTTTGTATTTCCTAATTTTCAATCTTGTAAATTTAAGTTACAGTTAAAGTTAAAATTGAACTTTATCATAAATATCATTTTTATTGTATTTTAGCCAGAATAGGCGTCACGAGTGTGACTCGTGGTTACAGGGCAAAGGGTTAACAGAGAAAATGACTGTTTTAAATGAAATTTGGTGAAGTTTACAATAGCGACGATTAAATTGGTAAATATGTAAGGCAATGCGTATCGGAGTCCCGCGAGGTTACTATTTAGGATTCAGTTTGTTGGANTAAAACCCACGGTTCTGGGATGATATTGGCATCGTGGAGTGGTCATAAGTTGATCATCGGTAAATTTAGGTTTTTGAGAATTTTGAGGGCTGTTTTGTATCGNTTGGATTTTATCAGCTAATTCCGTACGATCTACAAGCCCAACTGGCCAGAGAATTATTTTCTTAAGTAGTTTTGTCTAGCACGCCCGCTGGGCAGAGCGATGCACGGTAACGTTGGACGACCAGATTGCGATGTTTTATTTTTTATGTTTCTTTTTATCGAGAATAGTAACTTAACCCTTTGGCTTACGATTTCTTCAAACTTCATACATGTTAGCAATATTCACCGCTTTGACACTCTGTTAAACACAAAGTATTGAAAAATTGCACGTATTTTGTATTTCCTAATTTTCAATCTTGTAAATTTAAGTTAGAGTTAAAGTTAAAATTGAACTTTATCATAAATATCGTTTTTATTGTATTTTAGCCAGAATAGGCGTCACGAGTGTGACTCGTGGTTACAGGGCAAAGGGTTAACAGAGAAAATGACTGTTTTAAATGAAATTTGGTGAAGTTTACAATAGCGACGATTAAATTGGTAAATATGTAAGGCAATGCGTATCGGAGTCCCGTGAGGTTACTATTTAGGATTCAGTTTGTTGGTTGTTAGAATATTATCAATTAATTTCTTAGAAATATTTAGGGTGATTCGGGGTGAGATGGCCTTGCAGGTGAAACGACTCGATCTTATGTAGGTTAAGAATCTCTAATTTTTCAGCTAGTTTTAGTAATACACTAAATATTATAAACCCACGTGTATTTTATTTTAGCAAATATTTTATTTCAGCAGAGTTACATACTCGTGTATTTATATTTAAAAAAATTTATTTCATTTAGTTATCACTGTACTATTAAATTTTGTTACTATATTAATGTAATGATACCACAGTCCATCTATAGCAATTATTACTTTAAAATTTCGCGATCAAAGTAAAATACTGTAATCAATCGTAGCTCCTTTCTCTGATAAACAAACAAAATTCGGACTATGTAGGGTTAATTTAAATGTCAATTGAATTCACAATATATCGATCTTTATAAAAAGCAGGCCATCGCTCCCCAATTTACCCTAACTATCTAATCCTCGTCACAACTCACAAATCATCTTCTTCAATTTTTTTATAAAATCCCAACTGAACCTAAATACAACTTAAAGTAATATTTCTGCGATGACCAAACGAAACTTGCTACTTTTCACGCGAAAAAGTTATTCTTAATTATCCACAAAGGCTTCTATAAACGTATATAATGTAATAAGTAATGGCGTGTCTCTTCGCCATCGATAGAGGAGAACCGTGTCCTCGGTTCGTGGATCGATTCGAATTGAAGTCCAGCGTGGAAACGGAGCGTTAAAGAGGTCATTCTGGTACCACCGGTGTTTGCCGAGGATACGGAATCGTTTGTAGTTCTATTTGCTATTCGCCGAATAAACGAAGGACGGGGCTAGCCTGCTTGACACAGCCGCGAATGCAGATAAAATGCACACGAACGCAAACCATTGGACTGGCCAGGCAAATGTTGTCTCTGCCTGGCTCTCCTGTATGCCGAATAAATAAGATTTCGTCCCTGGGGTGCAGGCTCCGTTGAATATTTCGTGTGTTCCATTACTTTCGTACGATATTGGACAACGCGTGTCGGGCACGAATAAGTTTGCGAAAACCTTGAAGGAAATGCGGAGATAGGGTATTCGTTTTAGATTATCAGAGAATATGACATGTCTACTGTCTGTCCTTTCGCTACGAAAATTGTACACGTATGTCCTCAAAAGTGAAGCAATAATTTGTATAACATTATTTTTAGTTCCATTCGCACGCGCTATACCATAGTTCGTTGTATCGAAATAAGAATTCGGTCAAAAGAAAGATTTTTTATTATTAATGTTAAAATGAAATGGGTATTGATTAGGAATTTATGATAAAATGTTGACCTCCAGCTAAGTTGTTCATTGGTTGTAGAATTAATTTAATAACGGGTTGAATTTAACACTAAAACTACCAAAGTGGTCAAAATGACCCATTCGTAATTTTTTACAGAAATTAACTACGGTGCCCTAGAGGAGATTTTCCGTGGTTTTCTGTGATTTTCTGTTAAGAATATACACAAACCTTTGTCTCGATTGCATTACATATTATTTTATACATATTCCATTTTTATATCTTCGGTAGAAATAAGTACACTTTAATCGTCGGTAGTTTTAGTGTTAATGTTCGGTAATCGTGTTAGATTGCGAGTTAAAGTAACCGTTGTTGTTTTCTGAAACAAACGGTGAAGGTTTTTTCTTTTTTTTTCTTTTCTCAGAAACACGATGAGAAACCTGTGTCTCTATAGATTAAAAGCGTTGTGTAGGCATGTTGTACGGTTGTATTCCGTGGAACTGTACACGTGTTTCTTTATTCATCGCAGGTACCGAGGAGCTTTGTAATTATGGGAAACGGGAACGTATTCCCTTTACGACGCGATTTGAATGAACAACACCGTCGGACCGGTTTTTCTCGTTCTAATTTTGAACTTAATTTTATCATTGCTCGTTATAATCACTTAATGATAACATTTTACGTCTTCCTTTATCTAAATATATCCTGTATCATCGTTTCTATACGTAACGTGTATAATACCAATTAAAACACCTAACGATACAACAAACCAGTTACCTTTAAACTCTATCTTTTACAACAAAGTTTATTTTACAATCTTCCCTGTTGTCTTAAAAACTGTTACCACCAAGATTGTCATTTAGTTCAATACTTGTTCCATTTCCTCTTTTTCTTTGGTTTTCTTCGACACTTTGTTTTTCTTTTAATTCTCTCCACTCCACTGGCGTCACAATGGCGACGCGTGTATTTCCTACAGAGGTTAAATTTTACCTTATATTTTCGTTGATTCAATTTTTTTATTTCTATTCCAAGACAAAGTGAATTAACCAAACAGATCAAAGTATCAAAATTTCTCTCCAAAGTAACACTTTCAATTTTCACAACAGTCCTGTGAAACTTAAAAACGTTTAAGAGTGCAAAGAGTTAGAGCGCCAGATCCTCCCAAATTGCGTATGCATTTTTTTCCAGGAATATTTCTGCAGGAAATTAAAAAAGGAAATAAAAACATCTCTTAAACCACACGTGGCAAACCGTGTCGTGCAATAATTATTTTATTTCGCTCACAAAGATTCACGTTTCTACAAATCTTGTAAATATCGCGGCGCGTTGGTCGAAGCTACCAACAAAATGGCCGACGCTTTACGTATCGTGAAGGAACCAAGGTTCGTCCTCGATCCTTGGATTTTCCTGTTACCGTGACTCGGCCAAGCTCCTGACCGAATCTGAATGTCGCTGGCTGGAGGTTTATTGATTGGGGAAGCTCGGGTGTGCCCCACCCTGTCGTTCGCTTGCGAATATAGTTCACCAGTCCGCCCTCGGCATTACTGACCTACTACCACACGAGCGCTGTTCGCAAGGTGAGGGCTGTCTTCAAAGAGGACGTTCGAACGGGCTCAGGAGAGCTGTTCCAAAGGCGTTTCTCTCTCGGTATATACGTGTTCGATACCGTTCCGCAAGCTTTGTGCCAACGATTTCCAAGGCGAGCCGTTCGAATCGACGTTTTGCAAAGAATTTCACAGAGAGCGAGAGATAGAGAGAGGGAAGGAACCGACTCGGAAAGTTTCGCGAGGAGAGCTCGCTTTTGGCGAATAATTTTTTGAGGATAAACGACGAGGGTTCGGCTCGTTGCCTCGTGTAAGAGACTTTCGAGGTGTAAATGTAGGTCAAGAAATCGATCTAGAAAATCGTGTGCGGAGCGGAGAGCGGAGCGAAGAGCGGAGTGGAAGATTTGTCTCGTGCGTTGGCGAAGATTCCTTTTAATTTCGATTATATTTGGTAGCTTGGAATCTTCGACTTATTTCGTATTATGTGTATGCATAAGTTCTGGCGGTTTTTTTTTTAAATATGTTTATTAACGTGGAAAACGTGACACGCTCAATTTTAATCGCAGCAATTTCTTTTTCGATTCAAAAATGAAGTTAAAATTTTTTCCCGTCTCTCAAGCAAGAAGTCAATGTCTCGATGAAAAAATGCTTCGTCTCTTGAAACGATACAGTCGTCGACCTATTTTTTGACCCTTTACCGGATCTCGAGGACTTATTTAGTACACTTGATACGTGAATTTCTTAGCGTTGAACAAAATTGCATTACTTTTTTAAATTAACCAAATGGTAAGTAGCTTCATCTACTCTCGTAACTGTACGAACGATGATCTTTTTCAACGCGCAAATGAAATTGATTTTTCTTTACGATGCACCGCGACAAACTTTCTGGATGGTCAGACGTTACGATGGTTCAGACTTTCGCTTCGATATCGCTGGAACAATTAACAATAGCGATAAACGTGTCCGCGAGAATGGTGTTTCCAAGCGGCCAGCACATTTCTCACAATGTTTCCCCTGGTGTTTTTTTCGCGCTCCATAGGTACGAAGCGGTCGCGTCGCATGCATTAAGTACTCAAATGAGATCAACCGCTTTCAGCTCGAGGCTTTGAAAAGAGGCGCTTCGGATTTGCTTTGTGCGTCAAATGATAAAAAGTCAGCTCTCGTTGCTTACCCTTCTTGACCCTGTGCTTTGTAGTTACGAGAGCTTCTCGAGTTCAATTAAAATTTCTTTAATTCCGTTAAAGGAAGCCGGAACGTGCATATTCATTGAAAATGTTTATCAAAGAGTAAGATTTTTTTTCGCAATGTCGAATGAAATTTTGTTTAGGTATTCTTCTGGTTTTAATTGAAATTTTATTTAGGCATTCTTCTGGTTTTAATTGAAATTTTGTTTAGGCATTCTTCTGGTTTTAATTGAAATTTTGTTTAGCCATTCTTCTGGTTTTAATTGAAATTTTGTTTAGGTATTCTTCTGGTTTTAATTGAGATTTTCGCGGACAGAAATTTATTTACACCAATAATAGAATGTCGTGCAATGGAAGATGCTTCGATAAGAGTATGAACGATTTAATTTGGAAATTTATTTATCCATTAGCAGGAGTGCGAAAGATAAGGTTAATTGCATGTTAATATCTGATAGGGTACAAGTGTGATTTAATGTAACGATTAATTTGTAATTATTTTATCGGTACATTGAATGTGATTGAGAGTACGAGGTATAGATTGTTATGCGTTATTGTGTAAGGAATCGTAGTAATTTATACGGTTTTTATCAGAACTCGTTTGTGGAAGCGTACGTTGCGGTGAAAGACTTACAATCATTACGATGTTACGGAACACGAGAAATACAATCGTTCTGAGCGAATGCTGTGATAAATGTGTGTTGCGTAAGCAATAGGTGTACCAAGTGTAATCTACGATCTTCTGCTTATCGTGACTATAGCACGTGGAATAATAATCGTATCGTAAATTAGTGATAACGGAACTCGAATGTAGAAAGTGTCTGACAGTGAATATCACGCGACGCGACGATAAATCTGGTGTAATGTTAAAATTATAGGATTCACGTGGATCGTGAAATTCGTATCCAGTTTCCGCTCTTGCCGAGTATTGTTTTTGTAGTTCGTATGATATTGATTGCGGTAGTAACATTCGTTGATAATAAATTCGGGACTGTGATATGTTACTCGAAATATCTAAAATTCAAAAATTTAATATTCAAATATCTAAAAATTCAAATATTCAAAAATTCAAACATTCAAAAGTTCAAATATTCAAAAATGTTAATATTCATAAATTCAAATATTGAAAACTTTTAATATTTAAAAATTCAAATATTCAAATATTCAAAACTTTAAAAATTCATCAATTCAAAATTTCGAAAGTTTCCTTACCTTCGAAAACTTTTGCCAGAAGGTAGACATAAAACAAAACAACCGTGAATTAATCTCGAAAAGTTGAATTAAATACACGCGGCAAGGCTCGAAGATCACGATCTTGCTTGGCGTTTCTTTCCTCGCTGCTCCAACTCGGATTAAAACGTGCATTATGCACGAGTCGGTAGCTCGCTAAATTCGGGCAAAAAGGAGGGCGGTCTTCCTGACCGCGTACGAATCCGGTTTAATAGCCCGAGAGGGGGTGGCGTTCTCGAATTACAGTTTGAACGATATTTATGCCGGTGCAGCAGGAATGCAAGAACAAAGGCCTCTCTGTGGTGGCTCGGTCTTAATCGTTTAGGATCCTCCTCGCAGAATCGTTGCACACCCTTAATCATGGCTTATTTTCTCGTCCACTGTTTCGATGTTCATCTAATTACAACCAACTGGTAATTCTCGGTCCTTGGAATGACGCATCGCGTGCTTCTTCCGATAATTACAGGAACTTCTTCGATGTTTCTTGTACAAATATTAAAAGCGACCTTAAGAGTTTGTCTGTCCCTTTCGATCGTAGGCATAAGTATAGGTTGCAGCTAGCTTCGAGCTCGAGCTGTCGTAGAAAACGAAATGTTCTTGAAAACGCAACGTCTCCGTTGAATTTAATTTCGAGAAACATTGAATGAAAATTTAGAACAGTTAAAGGTGTTGAATAATATTTTTTTTACTGCGAGTGGTTATACAGAGTTTACTCGGATGATATCAGTCTTCTCAAGCTCGTCATGAATCACTAAGCTAGTTCGAGTAACTTTGCGCAAGTTTACCGTGGTAGCTGAGTCCCAGAAGTGTCGTTCGTCATTGTGTTCGTAGCGCGAAATTTAGAGTTTGATTCTCCATTATTCACGTAGTAATTAAGGGTTAAGGTCGTTTCTGCTTTCATAAATAGTTGATGCACACTCGAAGCTGCTAGGTATAATTTCCTGCGTCCCAAGTTCAAGTTTCGTGCACTTGAAAGGGTTCTCGTGTTTTCGACTAATCGCAAGCTACATTTTTTCAACAACATATGTAACGTATGAAGATAACTCGGTTTACACCACATGCTCCGTTAATTGGATGTAACAATTTTTTCTTTTTGTTTTTTTGTTTTTTTCTTTCCTTTTTTTCGACTGCAACAGATCCCGATCTACAACTCGAGAATTGCAACGCTTTAATTGCTTGCACGTGTGAAGCTCCTTGGGACGATCTTATCGTCCTTCCGTTAATCGAACAGAACTTCTCTACTTTCCTCGGTGAAACGGTGAAACATAAATTTTCAAACGTAGAAACATAAATTCGATGCTCCAAGCGAGCGTGTAAAACGAAACAGTCGGTGTAATCGCTTCAAAGGAATCAACCAGAAATTTTAATATCGCGGATTCGAGAATCGGCCTATTCTCCAACCTTTCGTCCACTTTAGATCCTCTTTTATATTACAATTTAAGTTTCTAGCGGCAGATGTTCGAACTCTGACCCCAATTTTATCAGAAGTGGACGCCTCGCGCTCAACTCTGAGCAATAAAACGAGGAAATGATCGAAAAGATCCGCTAACTCTTTAAATTCTCAAAATTCTTCAACCGATCTTACGTTTGCGCTAATCTAAATTCGCAAAGGATCCGTGATCGGTGGTGTGTGTAGGTGTACGGATATTTTTAGTCGGCACCTGTTCACCTTCGAGCGTATCTCGTGTGACTGCAATTTTTAGCGTTCTCGAAAAGCGATAAGTGAGTAACGATCCTGCAAGGTGTCGGCCGCAAAAGGGCTGGCTTATCGGTTCACGGACGTTTCGCTTTGGATCTTGAAAGTAAATGGAGAACGTCGCTATGGGGAAGAAAAAAATGGAACTTGGTTCACACCAGGCTCCGCTGGAAGCTTGGTATCGAGGTACATAAGGATATCGGGGATCGTTGCCGACCTTCGTTGTCGTTTTTCGTTACGGTTGTTTCCTTGGTTGGTTCATATATTTTTCTTTATTTATTTTTCGATCAAACTCTTGTTTCAATATGGATGATACGAATATGCAGATATTTCGATCGATGTTTAACACTTTGTACTCCATTGCCGCCAATATGGCGGCATACGCCGGCGTCCATAAGTCACTTGTAAGGTTTGAACAAGTAATATTTTAAGAAGCCAGTATAATTTATGGTTCTACAATTAAATAGTACGTTTCCATTTTATAAACTATAAATATTTTTATTTTCTAAATTTAATTAATAACCATGTTTTTATTTTCGAAATTTAATTAATAACTATAATTTCTTTATTTTCTAAATTTAAAGTTATGTGTAGGCGTGTACGTAATTTTCTTCAGAAGTTTTAAGTTAAGTTGAACAATTTTTTTTTTTTTTTTTCGATTTTAAGGCGAAACAAATTGAGGAAATAAACAAAAATCGTAAACATTTATAATATTTCTTTCTCTCCTAAACAACTGAGCCTCACAATGGTGCAGTTCTCACAATAGACCTGAGAACCGTAAGAAAGTTTAAGAGTGCAAATGGTTGAACAGCAAATCAAATCTGGAGTTAGGTAATTCGCGTTCAAAGCGAAACAGAGTCACGTGTTATTATTGAAAGAGGGAAATTGTTGGAGTCGTGGCTCTCTTACCTGAATCGAGAAAGGTTGGGCACCCGATCGAATGATATTAATGCAAAGTGGCCGATCGAGCTAGCGGTCTGTTCGATTAGTCATCGATTTTACCCCGGCGAGAGCTGTGTGGGAATGATGAAAGTTGTATTTAAAACAGCATCAATTACGTAACAATATCGTGGGGTCGTCAATGTTGAAAATGCCAAAGCGACGTCGATGCTTGACGTCTAGCAACGGGATTAAAAAAAGAATTTTATTTTTGTGCTACACCTTTGTTCGTGGACAAAGCGAAAAGGAAATAGAGACCTAACGAAGCAGGATGAAATAGCAGTGTCACTACGTTTGTTATTCTGTATAATTTATGCTCTCAGAATTGTACAGTTAACTTTCTTTCGGAACAATATTCCTATACCGTAAGAGTACCTCTTTGCATCAGGTTGTCCCAAAAGTATCTTTCGTTTTATCGAGCAATGGATGCATATTTTATGCTTTTTAACACTAGAACTACCGAAGTGGTCAAAATGACCCATTCCTAATTTTTTACAGAAATTTTATAAATTAACTATAGCATCTCGCAGCCAATTTTCCGTGATTTTCTGTTAAAAATGTAGACAAAGCTTCGTTTCCCTTGCATTGCGTATTTTTTTATATACCTTTCGTTATGATTTTTTTAGAAATAAGTATGCTTTATTCGTAGGTAGTTCTAGCGTTAATATATTATTATTTTATATAGGAACAATTTTGCTCTATTATCTTCCTTCATCTCTCGTTTAACACTCCATAGCCCGAATTTTGTCTGCTTATTGGAGAAAAAATTATTTTTTCTCCGATTGATTACAGTTTTTCACTTTGATCTGAAAATATTTTAATTGACAATTACCGTAGATGGATCGTGGTGTCGCTACAATAAAATATTGACCGACGAAGTCGCTGTGCGAAGGTAACGAAAGAAACTTTCGGGTCAACCGGACACTTTACAGAAGCTTTTAGTAAAATAAACTCGTGCTCGTCGTTTCAGTACTATTAATTAAAATTTTCAATTTTAAATATCATATTTTGTAACGAAACGTTCCTCGCGTTTGCGAACAGTTTCTGTTCAAGCTAATGTTTCATGCATGTGCACCTGATTCTGATTCACCGAACAATGTGGTGACCTGATTGGACGACCGTTAATTGATGCCCCTTAATTAATATTCACGAACGTCCAGCGTGTGCAGTATTGAGCCCGAGGAACGGCTAGACATAATTTCTCCTTCCGTCTGTAGATCCGTGTTACGTTTATGGTTATATCGTAGCAGGTATAATTATGTTTGTTCGTTAAACGATTAAGTTTCAGTCCTACGTTTATATACTTCTTTTAGTAATTCAGCGTGTTCGTTTTTGTCGAGTAAAATCACATTATCTGTAATATAAAATAATTTCAATAAGTCATTACGCATTATTTGAAAAATTTGATGGATAGTTTTCACCTCGCTAGATTTGATAATATAATGCTTTGAACTTCTGAAGTTTCTTTAAGTTTCTATTGTAAAATCTTAGTGTTGTTCTGGAAAGAAAAAAGAAATTATAAATCTTTACGATTTTCTTTTATTCCATCAATTTCTTTTATTTTAGGATAAAAAGAAAAGTTTGAATTAACGAAAATACAAAATAAAAAAGGTTTAAAAAGGTTTGAAAATTTCGAAACGAAATCATTCACTATTTCAAAAAAAAAAAAAATACAAGAATATAACAGTATAATAGTATAATTTATTAAATCATAGAAACCGATCGTAAAAATTCGGTGTCTTCATATTTTCTCGTCGACCGTATTTAAATATTCTTAAGACGCTCCTCAACTATCACCGGAACCTCTCAACTATTTGCAAACGTCCAAGTTAGCGACCGTATCGATCCCTGCGCGATTCCTATTAATACTCATCCACGAAGCGTGAAATGTTTAGTCTGAGTGTAATCAAGAACACGTGTCGTTAATTACGAACGCGTCCTTTTATGCAGTCGTCGGAATTAGTTGTCAGGCGAGAATCGAAAAGTTGGGAGTTTAACGCGGGGAATTTAAACCACGGCGGCACTGCGTGGACGTATTTTTGGCGCGAGGCTTCGTTCCGCCGGAAATCAATGAGCTTCGAATTTGTTTAAGCCACGCTGGTGCACCGTTGAAATTTAATTAAATGCGCGTACCTCGAAGCCTTTATTTGCACGCCACGGTCTGCCATATTTTCCTTCGCACGCAAAGGCAGAGGCAATTACGTTGCCGAGCGAAATATATATCGCGGAGGGGAAGAGAAATCGTGACATAACCGGCGAAACGCCAAATTTTCCGCGCGTTTTCGCGTTGAACGAACGTTGAGCGGGTCTCTCGATGCTTTTCAAGCGAGAATTCTCTGCGAGGGAGAAGAACCGCTTGGGGCCATTTTGAAAATTTTAAAGCGTTCGAAGAGTGAAGTATCGCTGGGATTTCACGGGCTCAAAGCGGGAAGAAAAGGTATCAGATATTCGATTCCTTCCCCTTGTTGATATAGAACATTTTTTAGCAGTGTCTGGATTTTACGAAAGCTCGTGAGCGAGCGATGGGGACCATCTATGGGGAAGAGTGGGCGAATCATGCCGGTCGTATTTGAGTTAGAATTTTAAATCGATCGTGTTTTCCTGCGGAGTAATTTAAATATAGTTGGACCGGCTGTCGGGGAAAAATACCTCGAACGTTCTTTTTTTTATCGGCGTTGGTACAATATGTTGTAGAATTGGTGATTTAAGAAATGAATCTACTTTCGTAACATGATAGTATCGATACTTTAAATTTATAATTATTCACGGGAATATTTATACCGCATCTCATCCGTTGCACGATACTTTTTCTTTCGTCTAGTTCATTCTTTTATACAATTCGAGTATAATGTGTCGAGGGATATGTAAAAAGGTAGTCTTTTTGAAAAGGTGGTAAAAGTATATATTTGAGAAGACTGGAAAAATTAGCAACCGTCGATTCTTGTAATCTAAAAACATATTACGGTGTACCTTTTCAGGTACGCTGGTTAACATCATTTGGGTCTTTCCCAGACGTTTTGCCGCGAGGGAGAAGGCGATACTCAAACCTTGTCCGGTAGGAAGTTTTACTGCTTAACTGTTTTATTTTAACACAATCCAATACACTGATGTAAGGAAAAAAAACATACATAAATTTTGGTATAGGAATATGCCGATAAAATTATTTTACAAATTAACCGAAATTATTTCTCTAATTTTGGACGTCTTTCCTAAAGATCGCCTCAGAGTACTCAACAAAGACGAACAATTTAAAATCGTCTTTACTTCTATCAGTTCCGAAATTCCCATCAGTCGATATATACTTACAAGTTGCAAACCGAGGCACGAAATTCCCGTATCGATGAAGTTATGGTAGCACTCAGCCTATCGCGGTGAATAATGTCGCAATTAACGACAGCCGTAACGTTCGCGGGGCGAGTATCTGCATTCCGGCGTCGCAATATCGCGTCAATGTAGCCGCAGAAATTTATCGGCAAACAAACGGTGCCCGTAAAAATTCCCAATCCTGTGTACGAAATATTCCCGACTTCCTTCGCCACTTGTCATAAATCCGTTTTACGAGGATACCGGCTGGAAAGTTTACCATTGGCGCGTTCAGGTGCCACTTCCTAGTCGATATCGAACGGATGTACGTAACTCGACGAAATCTCCACGATATTTACTCGGATCTTTCCGATGATTTACACGGAGATCGTGCTTCTTTGATGATAGTGCTTTGGAAACAATATTCGAGACCCTAGCAGCGTGACGTCCGATTTCTCAAGCTGTGTAGCTTACGTACGAATGAAAAGCCTGTAAAATCGTACGATTTTGGAGAATATTCTTTATTGACTTTTCAGGGATAAGATTACCCTTGTTTGAGAATTTTTCCAATTTAAATCGGCAGATTTTTAAAGGAAGAGTTTCTTTTTATTTTAGTTTCTTTCTTGGAGAGAATTGTCCTTTTAAAACGGTGTTTCTCAAAGAACAATCGCTTGTTTGTATCATGGTCTTCGTTGGTGCCAATTTTAAGGGTTGAACACCCCCCGTTTCGAGTATGCAAGGGTTCCGCTGGAAAAAATGAAGAATCTACTTATTATTATATTTTTTTAATTCATTACGAATAAAATGGAGAAACGCGAAGATTTTCTTTTTAGCTCACAAATATAAAGTCATACCGATCTCCCCCTTCGATAATTCAAACGTTAACTACGACGCGATTTTGTCCACTTTGAGAAGCAGTGTTCCAGAACCTAAATAATAAATTTTGTTCCTTAGTATTTTATGATTGGATTTTTTTTGCTTATGAAAACAAGTTACGAAGTTTGCTTTTTTCTTTAATTTATTTAGCGACAGTGTAGAAATGCAATAGTTAAATACAGTAGGATTGTTAGACAAACAGGATGGGGCTTATAAAATACAGCTTGGAAGGTATGCAACATCGGAGTCACAAAGCGTTCTAGAGAAGTAACATCTTTTTTTACCCGAGATCAAAGTGGATACACGGTTAGTTACCATTCTGTGTTTTACTCCGGGTATATTTAGAGCCATCGGTATCCCGACTTTAAATAGAACAATAATTCGCAACGTTCACGGATCTCATTAAGAATCGCTCGAGAGCCACAGTGCGCCGCGTAACGAGATCGACGAGCAAATTAGTGGAATGGGAAAATCGAATTTGGGAATCTTGCCAATCTCGCGTTTAGAATTCAAGAGCGCCACGTGGTCGTCGTTCAGGTTCGCTGTATCGATTGATAAGTGTTGTAGCGGTTCCAACGTTACGCAATCGGGACCACAGTACCGTTCGGTATATTATTTGACACGACAGTATTTATTTATTTGTCTTGTTTCAAAGAGAAAGATACATGGGAAAAAAGCAGCGTTCGAGGATGTTCGTGGAATTTATTTCACTTCGATGGTTGATCGTTGAAAATACGGTACATGGAAATGAAATGCCACGCTAGATGAAAAAAAGTTGATTGGAATTTTTTTTTTTTTGCTTTTTTCAAGAGAGTTTATTCGAGCTTCGTGAAATTGAACTCGTGTCGAATAAAAAAGGAAAACAAAAAAAAAGAAAAATATCCACGTTACTGTTCGAATGATTTCTGCTTCCTCTTCAAGTCCTATCGAACATCGATCGCGAGTCCTGCAGTTATTTGACAAAATTTTTCGCGAATTTAGAGGATTTAGAGAATTTAGAGAATTTAGAGAATTTTTTTCGCACCGGTGGAAACGAAGGTTCAAATGAAGTAGGATAATGAATAAGTTGGAATGAATTATGGTCGTTTAGACATTGGTGGCGCGGTGCATTGCGCGAGAGATGGACGAGGACTTAAAAGTAAATTGCTAGGATAGGCCGATCGAATGCGGGAATCTCGCCAACCGCAGATTTAGAGGCGAGGCACAGCGAAATAATCGTTTAGATTCGGTGCCTACGATAGCGAACGCTCCCTCGGAGTTCGTTCATGCTTTCGCAACTCGATATAATTGCGAGGATCGAAGTTGGGTGAAATCTTGCGACGATTGAGATTGATGGCTAGTGCAAGAATAATCGATCCTTCTTGCTGGCGTTTCGTAACGTGGCACTTTGCGTTGCTTTTAATTCGCGATCACGTCGACGTGAGTGAAAGAAATGGTAACGTTTCATCGAATAGTATAAATCAAGCTTAGAGCAGAAACAGAGGAGGTATCTGATCTTCGTACGACGCATCCGATCCGAAGAAAACGAAGATATATTGGGTTTGAATAGAATGTCAGATATTTTATCGACTTCTTCGGTATCTTTGCTTAAATGTATTTTATTATTATTTTTTATTCCGTAAATATTCGTACAGTAAATTTTAATCTTAGAAATAGAGGATCTCGTGTTCTGTAGACTTGATTTAATAGATATAAATTTTTTATTTAATTCCAGTGAGATTAAAGTAGACACAAAAATTAAAAAAATATTTCCTTTTAAGAACTTTTAAGAACTTCATTACAGATCTCTAATTAGAAACTTTGAGCTTCGTAATCAGTTAAATTCTCCTAAAGGAGCTAATCAATCGCATACCAATAACGCTATCTGAATACCATAATAAACAAATAGAATAGGAAAAGTATATAAATCGTACGAGAATCCAAGCACAACTCGTATCAAATCACAGTTGAAACGAAATCGACTGCTCCATTTCCGAATAAGACGATCCAGGTTGAAATTCAAGAAACACAACAGTTACGTAGTTGAAATAAATCTCGCGGTCGATCGTTCCCCTCAAACAGAAACCAACTGCACTGCAGTTGAACGTAACGAGATTGAAGAGCAAATTGCCAGGGTACGCTGATCGGAATCTGCAATTTCGCCGATTGCACCCTTCTCGAAAGATTGAAGAGCCGTGTCGCCCTTCGAGGTTTGCATCCGTCGAAAACAAAACCGATCGGTGTGCGTGGTACGCGAACGTGTATCGGGCGCATTTATCGGTCCATCAGAGCTAAGCAACGACAACCGTGGCTTAGCTGATGGATGAGACTACTCTGTTCGTTCGTGGAATCATACGGGAGTGTCGGAATTCTCTGCATAATGTATGACCGAAAGGGGCATCTTGGAGGGATCCGGCCTGGGGTCAGTCGGTGCTTTCGTCTAACGGAGGACCAAGTTGTTTAGGGGGCGTTTCCCTCAATTATGATAATACGGACGCCTTTCGGCTGGCTCGTGGCATGATTCGATGGGTGGAAGATGTATAGCGTGCGGTTGGAATAGCTCGACGCAAAGAGGGAGTATGCGGTAGCTGAAGAGCAGTATTTTCAGATGCGTTGTTAACAAGCGTCGTGTAAAAGATATACCCTTGAGAATTGAATATTTAACTGTTGTTAGCGGTAGTTTATACAGAGTCTTATAAGCAGTGGTGACCATAACCTGAATATCTTTAGCGAAGTATAATCGTGTCCGTCAGAAGGTCAAGAATAATGCAACCGAGTGAAACCCGGTCATCGACGTCGTATCTCAATCTTCAAGCTCTTCCAAGTTTCCTCGAGTCGCCTCTTCAGCGTCTCCATCGATCGTCTCGAACAGGAATTCTATAAGATTCGAAATGTACGAGTTGGCGAAACTTTCCGTTCCGATAATTCGGTCCGGATATAATAGAAAATTGTGCGACCACGGTTGGCTGACTATGAACTCCGTCGAAATATCTCGGCTGGTCGATTGGCTTTCACGAGAACCGAAGATTCCCTGTTCGCGGCTCGATACAACCGTGGGACGTTTCTCAAAGAAACTTTTCCTATTCGATCGGGCTCGTTCCGGCGAGGCACAGCCTCGAACTTTCACCGATATCGTCCGATGGTCCGCAATTAACGAACACTTTGCGCAGTCGTGCCTCTGTGCTGAAAAATGGCGCGACAGAACCGGCTTAATTGCATTTTCGCGAGAAGCTAGGCGAGCCTTCCGCTCGTGGAACGAGTAATGATGCGTCGTTGAATGCCGTCGCGACGAGCTGGTTAGAGAGAAAGGGAGAAATGTACGGGAAAGAGGAGAAACAAAAGGCTGGTGGCTCTCGTTTCTCGGTGGTCGTTTTACGAAAAATGAGCTTCGACGGCGTTTCCAGTGAAAAATGAATATCCGCCGGCAGAAGCGAGCCTCTATCGCCAAGAAATCGGAAGCGATGGATCAACGACAACCCACCACCGGTGGTCGGTCCTCTTTCCAACCGGGCAGGGACAGCTTGCCAATTTATGGTCGATTGATTAAGGCTTCGATAAACTGGTAATCCGGAGGTAGCGAAGAAGCTGCTGCTTCTTGCTCTTGGATGTCCGCAGCCGCGGAGGGTCCGTTTTTTACCAATCGCTGCCATTCATCGTTTCGTTGCCGGGCCAGGGTATCTTGGGCTCGTTGGCAATCGCGAGGATTCCGATTCAGCTCTAGATACATACGATTCATTGATCGGTGTCATTCTTTGAGAGCCATGAAAAACATGGGGGATACGTATATTGGCATAGGAACCGATGCTCTTTGATTTACGATCATTGCATAGTCATCGTGCGATCGTATCAAACGGGGGTCTTATAAGTTTTTATTTTTGCTTGGCTGGATTTTTGTTTATAGTATCGGTGGACATTTGGTGGACATTTGGTGGATATTTGGGGGAACAATAATGTCTGATTATATTATTATCTTGGGTTGGATATTCGCAACAGTCGGATATTCTTTGCGAAACTTTTCAACATCGAGTTGTATCGTTCTTCTCTTTCATTTACATACGAATTCTTTAAAATTTTTTATCTCATTTCTCGAGAAGTACGCTCTTAGCTTGTTACCGTGGGTATTACACTATTTACTCGCTGAATGCTGAAACGTTGGCCGATGTTGTTCCATGCAATTGACTTATGAACTCGATTCGAACAATGGGACAATAAACGTCAAGGTTCTTCCTGATTTGTACGTCTTCATCAAACACGTACGTCCCTTTTAGTCGTCGGTGTTTTGTACTTCTCTCGGATTAATAGTCGTCGCACGTGTCCTGTTGACGATCGTCGGCATCTGGACAATAATGTCCCGCGGTTTCCTGGTTGTAGCGCGGCGGCAGATGTTAAATCCGACTACCGAGCGCGCGCAAGTGGAGTCAAAGGTGACGTTGAAAGGCTCGGGACAAGGGAATGATGCGATGTAATGCGCGCACAGGATCGCGCAAAAGGAGCAGAACAACGAGACAGAGCTTTGTTGCGTCGTTGAGCCAAAGGAACGAGCAACGCGCGTTCGAGTAGAAACCAAAGAATCATTGAAATTTCAAGGAAACGCGAGATACCTAAAGTGAAACACTATCCTCGCATACTAGACGAGAAGCGGTCCTGTTAGGTATTCTGGGTATGAATAATGCTAAAAGGTGAAGATACCAGGGTAAAATGAAACGGGACGAAGGATACCAAGACAAATTAAAGCGAAACGGGTTTAAACGCGAACATCTACATTATACATGGATAACACGGGGATGCGTCAGGATGGAGCAAGATGAAGTATGGTTTCGTCACATTAAGTATTCCGTGGCAAGCTGGATGATGGTGAAGGGAAGACAGCAAAGACAGCAGCGCGGTGGCTCGAGGAGGAAGAAACGAAGAGATGAGTCTCGAACGTGGAACGCACTGCGCAGACTGGTCGGCGTCCTCGTCTCCTTCGCGAGCTGCATTTCAATCGAAGCTTATATTAACCATCCCAGTTGCATTCTTTGACCTTCGCCAGTGCGGTGGTCGGGAGGTACATGCGCAGTGCCGTAGGAATACAGAACTGCATCGGGGGGCGCTACTCTCTGTCAGATTAAAGGGACGCTCTTGGGTTTGCGTAACATTCCTAGATATTTTATGAATCAATTATCGAACCATCCTTAATTTTCTTTACGCTTAAGTTTAAATAAAAAAAAAAAAACTTGGATACGAAATTTGAAGGTAACCTTGAAACAGTTGAAAACTGCTTAAAAGAAAAAAAAAATACAATGCAATCGTGCTAAAAGCCTGTCTGTTCCACGCTATCCGAGGAAAAGAAATTTCAATTAATTCACTGGCGAGAAAACAATTAAGTAATTCGCGTGAACCGATTCACCTGGGACAGATGCGAAATAACAGAAAATACGGTCGTAGGATTTAACAAGATCTTCAAGTCCTATCCTTCGCGAATTGCTGAAAACGCATTACAGTAGACGAGGCTCCCCTTTAAAAACCGTCATATCTGTCTGAAAGGGTACGCGACCCTTTGTTCGTGGTTCCTCCGTCTTCAAACATTTTATCGAGACAAAGGGTTCTCGCACCTTGATATCCCAAGTCTGCGCGTGGTGTACGCCAATGGGCGCGTCTCGAGATACGAGAGGAAGTCGAATAAACGTGAATCAAAGTGACTCCCATTGAAAGGAGCTACGCAGACGTCCATAGAAGAAATACGTACTGCGTTCTTTTACGTCACAGCAAAGCCAATGCACCGGTTTTTCGCCTCGTACCAGCGTCCGGTGCGTTCGTCCAGCCGTTCAGAGACAAGTTTTGAATTTCTGATCGGTCCCCTGATGTCGTTCGACCGGACACGCGTGGAAAGACGATGGAACGATCGTCGTTCGCAGTCACGTGCCGCGCAGCTTCCTTCTTGCCGCGAAACTGGTTCGAAATTATTCGGGCCGCTCCCGTTTGCGTGCTGCTTTAATTATCACGGACCGAGCGCGGATCCTCGTGCTGGCCTTTATATCGTTCGCCTTTGCGCCTCTTTGAGTTGACCTTGCGCTGATTAGCACCCAACCCTGGCAAAGGGCTATCGAGCGGCGCGAAAATAGAATATTTGTCGAACAATGTTGACGAGGATTGGGCGATGTTTGGAGGCGTAGTCGTGGAGTTTGAACATTGCAAAATTTAATAAACTGGTTTTTAGAATAAAAGAAATAACACTTATGTATATATATATATTTTTTTTAGTGATATAGTTGATAATTATTTTCTAGGCAATATTGTTAATTTTATTTAGGTGACACACCGATGTGACCAATGATACCGAACTCTGTTTTTATTCAATTTCTTTTTTTTCTTTTTTTTTCTTTTTTTCTTAAGTTTTATTTTATATAGAAATTCTTTTATATTTCTACTTTGGCTTCTCTTTTCACTATCGGAACATTTGAGTCGCGTTAAGGTTACTCGTTTGATTCGTAAAAAATAATGCAGTAATTACGTGCTTTGGTATTGAAATTGCTAAATTTATAGGGAAGAGAAGTCCGGTTCCTGAGTGGTTCGCTTCTACACTCGATTAACTCTGCTACGATCCACTTCATGCACCGAAGTTAATTTTCCTAATTTCCATAAGCCACGCACGTACCAGTGCGCTCCGCAATAGACCCTATATCCTTCGCGTCGATTGCTCTGTTCCACGAGAGCACGACAAGTCTGTAATAACGTTGAGCGCCGCGTTACGATAATTGCGCGATATTTTGTCATGCGAATTACCAATACGATCGACGGTACGTCCTACTTTTTCCGCGCTCAACGCTCATCGAAAGAGCGCATTATGCAAAATAGATGGCGGTCCTCGTTTCCAGCGTATCGATTAACGTGCGGTCAGAATAAATCGGTTGGTCTCGTTCTAGCGGGGTCAATGTTTTTCTAATTAATTTCACAACCCCACAATTAGACGGCGAACGAGCCAGTCACAAAGGAAGTGTCGTGACGAAGGTGGATCACGCGGAGCACGTCAGGTTCTTTGATATGCGACCTTGCTTTTAGCTGTTCCATGGCCGTGACCGTGCATTATTCCTTTCGGTGTGTCCTATATTATTACGTTCCCCATTGTGAGTAACCCTGGTCCATTTAAAATACATCTCGATCGATACCTGTCACTGTAATTCTTTTCTCTGGTAATTATATTGTTTTTATATTGTTTTTATATTTACGTTTCTGGATAATTATAATATTAGGCTGCAGCATATGAAATTTCGTTTTTTCAAACAAAACTTTAATCGTAGCTAGTTCCTTCAAAAGTATCACGTATTTAATTCAAATAATCTACATACGATTCTACGCATATTTCCTAACGAATAAATAAGCTCGTTACTTCAGGTTTATAAAAGTTATCGGTTCTAGAATTAAAAAATTCTTCGATCGCAGCTGTAACATATTTATTTTAATTTCGCATATGCGATATTTTATGCGCGCTAATATAATAATACGTCTTTGTTGCATTGACTGGAGTGTATAGATATTAAAAAAAATAATAATGTTGTGCAAGAATACACGTATGATAGCGATTGCAGTTGGTTAGGAATACCAATGATTTATCATTACGAGTCTGACTTTAATTAAAACGTAAGAATGAATAAAATTTATTAGATAGCTTATGAATTAAATTAAATTAAGCTGAATGAAATTAAATTATATTAAATTAAATTAAATTAAATTAAATTATCACCGCGTCATGATATTTTAATAATACTATTCGCGTAGTAGTAATACCTCACAAAATTTTGAACGATAATCGTCAAAGAACCGGAACGAGAGTTATATCTCGCAACAGATCTCCGCTATCAACGTATATATCTCCTTCGGACACGTTTCATTTCACGGTGAATTACAAGAATCGAATTCGATCAATATTTCTCTGTTCCCCGCGAAATTTATCTCGGTAAGTGGTTTCCGATCGCGGACGGGCCATCCTGAACAGCGATGATCGAGGAACGAAAGACGATCAATTGATAATCATCGATAAAACCCTGGCGAACGCCAAATGATATCTTGGCCGTTCTTTCGATTAATGAATAATCAATAACCGTCTGGAAAGTTCACGCGGCGAAGCACAGCCCCTTTCCTCGTTGGCCGCACCGTTCGCGACGCGAAAGATTAATTGGGTCAACCGAGCCGATTGTTTCGAGATAATTAACGGATGTTACGCAAAGTTTCGAAGAAAATGTCAATGATCGAATGATTTATTATACGCGCTGACTTTATGGTTGAGCGCGAGTGTAGCGAACGCTCTGTTGTAACAACAACCATTATCGGATGCCAGCTTGTAACAAGATTTGTGGTTAGATACCAGCCGATCGTCATTGTATCTTTTATAATTAACGCTTCGCCAATGTTCGTTCCGCCAAATACTTTGAACTTTAATTCTTAGACATCTTGGACCTTTGTCTCTTTTCTTGTTTGTTGCAAGCTATCTTCTCTCCAGTCCCTTTGGTTTCATCTTCGAAGCGTGCGTACTCTTAGCGACAAACGTTAAGAAACAAGTATTCGTTTGAGAATTGCAGTACATTGTTTATATTCTGAGATACATGGGTTGAAACTAAAAATAGAATAGAGATATATTTTATGCATCAAGATGCAATCATTTTTTTTTTTTTTTTTTTTCTTTCTTGAATATATATGAGAACATGTATTTTGAATAACTGTACATTCTTTATCTTCTAGGATACATAGCTTGGAACTAAAAATAGCATAAAGATATAATATTTTGCGTATCAAGATGCAATCATTATTTTTTTTTTTTTCTTCTTGAATATACATGAGAACATACATTTTGAATAACTGTACATTCTTTATCTTCTAGGATACATAGCTTGGAACTAAAAATAGCATAAAGATATAATATTTTGCGCATCAAGATGCAATCATTATTTTTTTTTTCCTGAATATATATGAGAACATAAATTTTAAATTACTGTACATTTTTTATCTTCCGAGATACATAGCTTGGAACTAAAAATAGCATAAAGATGCAACAATTTTTTTTTTTTTTTTTTTTTTCGAACGTACATGTATAAAGACTACCATAAGCAATCGAAGACGATTTTCAAACAGTCGCTTTGTTTCCCAACTCCTGTCAATAAGTGCACATATACGTACTCCGAGACCATTATCATCATCATTATTCCCGGTATCATTGCAGAACGCGCAGCGTACCGACGCTCGACTCGAATAAACTCCTCGCTACGATTTTAACACCAGTAATACCGACAGTAATGTTAAAAGCGTTATTCGCATTTTACGGTATTCACGATATAAGTTTTGCGACTCTATTCATTGCACAGCAGATACGCTGTTATTACTTGAACTGCACCGTAATCGTTTGGAACGATCGCCGCTGTCTCTTTGCGCGTTCTGTATTTTGTGAAATTAAAGTAACGAGTCGTATCGTTATCCGGGGGAAAATCTCCGTTGTTACAAGTGCGTCTCTCTTTTGTTCAAGATCCAATAAATGGATCTCGGAAAATCGGTCGATAAATCNTTATTCGCATTTTACGGTATTCACGATATAAGTTTTGCGACTCTATTCATTGCACAGCAGATACGCTGTTATTACTTGAACTGCACCGTAATCGTTTGGAACGATCGCCGCTGTCTCTTTGCGCGTTCTGTATTTTGTGAAATTAAAGTAACGAGTCGTATCGTTATCCGGGGGAAAATCTCCGTTGTTACAAGTGCGTCTCTCTTTTGTTCAAGATCCAATAAATGGATCTCGGAAAATCGGTCGATAAATCTGTCCGTGGGATCGAAAGTCGTTCTCACCGTAGATTATGCATTTTCTAGTGGGGTCTCGTATTCGATATTAATTTATTATGTGTCGGAGTAACGGTTCGGCGTATCGACTTTAACTAGCTTATCTATGGATTCGAGCGTTCTCAACGGTTGCAAAATCGTTTTGATACGCAAATACGCGTATCGGAGTAAATATTTGCCAACGTGGAACTTATTAGGCTTGAAAGGCTATCGTTCGGTAATTGATCGTAAATCGTGTGTCGGACGACAGTCGGTTTTTCGATTGGTAAACCTCTAAATGGAATCTGTCAACAATTTATCCGGTTATCGGTATCTTGTTGGTATTCGTAAAAGTAGAATCGGTACTCGTGTCTTTTTCGATCTTAAATTGTGTTGGTCGTTCGGTCAAATCGAGAGCAGGGTTTGATCGTTTATTAAATATTAGATACCCGAACGAAAGATCGGAGCTCGAGTCTCGATCGAACGATTTGATCGATTGTTTTTCTTTTTTATCGGTGTACGAGTCAAGCGATCGGGACCAGTCGTATCTGTTGCTTGATCGAAGAAGGTAATAAGTAACGGAGAAAAAATTGTATGGTATAATAAAGCTTATCGTTCCGAGATCTCGCTTTTTTCTCCGATGACGCACCTGCGAACTGCAATTGCACGTTTGTTCCCAAAGTAGAAACCGATTATAAGAACATATCTAACATAAGAAATACATCGAACCTTAAAACATTCTTACCTTCCTTTTTTTTAATATTTGATACTCCTTGGTCTTGAAAAATCATTTCGTTTCTCTAAAAATAAAAAAAAATAAAAAAATAATAAAAAAAAAATAAAATAAAAAGAATAAAATAAAAAGGTAATAACAAACTAAAACAAAATAAAATAAGATAAAATAACAAAGAAGAAAAAAAATATCGATTTCGCAGCTAGAATAAATGAATGCCGGACGCGATGGATTAAGTACAGTGTTCGTGAGTACGTGGCTCGTTGAAGCTCTCGCTGGTACGAAGCCTCTCGAGAGCCTTTCACGCGTTCCTCCTTCGAACTCGTTACAATGGGCCTTCGGTGGCTGAAAAGGGGCTCGTTCCGTCCGGGCCTTTTGTCTTGCGATGCTTCTCATCGCCCACGTGGCGTCCAGCACCGGGAAGCGAGGAACGCGCCTGTGCACGTGCAACCAGCCAGGACACGCGTGCATCGGTGACGCGAGAGAGACACGCACGGCTTTCGTGTTTTATGTAAATGTGTCTGTGTACGTGTGCGCCTAGGCGAACGCGAGCGCACGAATTCCCAAGTCTGTCGCGTTTCGTTGCATTGCTGTTTAATGCCAGGTCCCGAGACACACCGGCGCGCGATACTCTTCCTCGTGGTACCGTATCCAGCGAGCGTGATTCAGCGGAGAAGAACGACTTCGGCACGTGCGAGAATTCACTCGGTTAAGCGTCGTAGCGTTGCATTCCTAGCTGCGCGACGTGGAATTTAATAAGTTGACCCGGGGTAAATCTCGACGATGCGGTTCGTTCGATTTTTTTTTTTTTATTTTTATTTTTAAAGCGTATATAGTTGACTTTCGATCGATCATCTTATTGTATTGGCAGAAGCTCGTTACCGTAACTGTGTACTTTTTTGCGAAGTACAGCGCAGGTTCGATTGATCTAAAATGTGCGCGAAGGTGGATAAAGGAAAGAAATTTCATATCGGAAAAGTTGAAAATGAAAAGATTTATTTAATATCCATTTTTAACTCTTTTAGAGGGTCTATATTTTACCGTTTTCCTTCTGTTAAAACATTTCTCTATTTTTTCTATCTTCTCTATTTTCTCTATTTTAAGAAAAATATAAGAAAAGGTATCGTTAGTACGCGAATTTCTTTGTTTCAATTTTATGTTAATGATACGTTTCTAACACAATTAGTAATTTTTTTGTCAGTGAAATGAAAGCGCGCTTGGGTCGGAAAAGAATTCGTGGACCGTGGCAGGGTTAAACGAGGCTCGTATTGAGTACAATGGAAGGGTTAGCATGTTACGATGAAAAGATTTAATATAACACGAGCTGAAAATTGTGGGAGCTTTCAATTAACACGGTTTTGTTCAGAATTTTCAGCTACTTTAATTAATGATGTTTAATACAGAAGTTTTATGATTTCTTAACGAAGTTTCAGCGAATCAAATTTTCATTATAATCGTTTTATGTGAAGCTGTATTCGGTACAGTTAACTGTACTTACGCGTGTGGCGTCATATCATTAATCTTTTTTATTTAATACAGTTTTTTACGTAAAACGCAGTAAGAATTTTTATTTTATCATTTGTACAAAGAGTGTCCTTAGGTAAAATAATTAGATAAATCTTACCAATCGGTGAACTCGAACGACAATGTCTCTCCACGAGGCAGATCTATCGCAACAACGGTTCACTGATGTCTCTATTAAAACACAGAATGTCTCAACAGACCTATCATTTGAGGGCATTCATCAATGTGAAACGCGCAAGATTGAATGGCAACGATAAGCGTTTTAATGGTCGTTGGTTCACTGGTTACGAACTACGCTCGATCGAGTCGCGCTTCGTTTACATACCAGCAACGTTAATTACAGTTATTAGGACCATCGTACTATCCGCGAGATGGTTCGTACGCGCGACGCGTGTAGAACAGCTGCAGCTGAAACTTTTCGGGTCACTTTTCAACATTTTGCTCGAGCGTTCCACAATGAAGCGCGAGCCTGGTTCGAGAAATGTATAATTTACGATCCATGATTCCAATTCATGATCTTAATCCGCAAAGTGGTTCGGATTTTATTAACTGGGTCGTTTATATAATAAGAGCCCACTGATTTCCCCTGCTACCCATCATTTTTTATTTCAAACAGCTGAGCTTTAAATTAAAACAAAATGTAAGCGAAATTGATGCAAACATTCGTGCGATTGGGAGTAACGCATGAGAATGTTTCGGATAGTAGGAGCTAAGCAAAAGTTTGGTACATCGCGTATCGAGTGAACTATCGTTCCAGTAAATAGAGTTCGATTAAATGGAGTTGTACTTTAGGCGACGGAATTATTGAATATTTTTAAATGGTATGCAACGATATGATACGTGGAATATTATCGTGCGTTTTCAAAATATTCTTAAATATTCCTTTGTTTTCGCTATGTAGNAATATTTTTAAATTGTATGCAACGATATGATACGTGGAATATTATCGTTCGTTTTCAAAATATTCTTAAATATTCCTTTGTTTTCGCTATGTAGCAAATTTCGGGTCGGAGGCGTATTTTTATTTTTTGTCTTATTAAAAGACAGCGTATAATCCCAAAGTCCCAATTCTACGAATATTATATATTTTTACAACCCTTTCTTTTTTTATTCCCAATTTAATTACACCCTAAAAGGCTTAGGATCCTTATTCGTAGATGTGTGATAATATCGCGCGTTTCCAAATATTCTCAAATATTTTTTTTTTCACTATATAGCAAATTTCGGCTCGGATGCGTGCAGTCTTCGTCAAGCGTATTTTTATTTTTTACCTTATTAACAAACAGCGTATAACCAATCTCCGTCCAATCGCCACAAAGTCTCAATCCTCCGAATATTATAAATTTTTTCAACCCTTTCTTTCTCCGTTCCCAATTTAATTACACCCTAAAAGGCTTAGGATCCCTATTCGTAGACGCCATTGACGCAGGACCACCAAAGCGCTCCGAATCGCGTTTTATCGCGTCCCGATGCGTGTGCGGCATCCACGTTTCGCTCTAGATAACTATCGTGTTCCCATCAAGATCTTCGTCGAGCGCATATGTTCATGCAAATGGGTCCGCTCGGACACTTAAAGCGGCAGCAGGTGCGTTCGCTCGCGAAACTCGCGGCCAATCGCTCCGCTGTTTTCTTGGACGCGTGCACAGGCCTCGAGACTTGGTTTCAGCTTGCTCTTGTTTCGAGCGGCCAGCGCCGTGAGGATTGGCAGCATGAAATACGCCCTCTCCTGGTGCATGACGAGCGAAGTGCAACGGACAGGGAAATTTGTTCGCGAAAATAGTCCGAATTCGATGTATCTTCTTGGGGCCCGGCGTGGTTGAAGGACGTGTGTTTAACTAGGCGATGCCGGACCGTCTGTTCTACGCGCTGACGATTCTTGAAATTGAACGATAGGTTCGTGCGTGCTCGTTTTGTGGGCGGTGGAACATGTGAAGATGGGGATTAGGAAATATTGGAGATGTTTTGGTATTTTTATTGGGTGTTTTTAATCGAGAATAAAAAGTTCTTAACACGTTAAGCGTTATATCCCAGATCGACACTGAACTTTTCGTTTAATACCGACGATATCGATTTAAAAAAAATGACACCTTATAATCAATTGATCGGTTTTATTAAAACATGTTAAACAAAGGTACGACTTTGCTTTGCAGGCTTTTACAATTTTTTCTTAAATAATTTTTAATTCGTATCCTAGCACACGACTTAACGAAAACTTGACCAAAATCGGCGTGGCGCTTAACGTGTTAAGGAAGGTTTACTTACTCTCTTCGTTCTGCATCATCTGCACAGAATTCTTTTCACCGTCATTTATTTTTGTTCCGAGGGTCAAAAATTTGGTTGCTCCAATATTTATCTCACACATCCATATTAGATGGTATTAGTTATAGCGAGTGTAGCTCATCATTCTCTACTTTGATATAGAAAGACTAGAACAGGTCGTATTCATGGTTGAATTTACGAGACAAGACTTGGCTCAATTAATATCGAGCAGGTCAAGGAATTTAATTTAATATCGCTCGGAAGGTTTGCTAGGGTCAAACGATCGTCCTAAATTTCACAGTCTACTTTGCAATTACTTAGGAATAATTGCTCAAGGGTGGATCTGGTTAAATGGTACTTCTTCATCGTGCATAAATATTAGACGTTCGCAAACAGTGCGAGTGGCAGCAGAATGTGGTACGCAAACAATGTTCTCACGCAACGCGAGCTTCAAACCTTTCGTCTACACTGAACGTCTTCAAATATTTAAATATTAAATCGTCAATATTATTAATCAAATAGGGGGAAAGTCTCGAAGGTATCAAAAGGAATAGCTTTCTTCGTTTGATTACAATTGTAATGGCGGTGCGCCGTCTCGGTTCTCAGCGAAGAGTCTCGCCGAAGGAGGAAAAAATTTGAAATAGGAGATTCTGGTCAGCAGAACGGATGCACTCGTGTAAGAAGTCCAACGTTAGCGTTTCGATGCTTACATAGAGCTGTTGTCTGGACCGCATGCCAAGGGAGATGTGGCAATCCTCCAAGCTGCGTGGTACAGAACTGTCATCCTCTCTGCTTAGAAGTTGCTTAATAATTCAGAACACAAAGTTACCGGGGCCGAGTTCGGTCGAAGTAAATACATCTTGGCGGTGAAATCGTTTAAGCGACGTGATGCATTGCAGCTAATTCAACCGTGCAATATAATCTGACAGTAAATACATATCATTGTGCGTTCCTTTTCGTAATAATTATGATATATTGTAGAAATGACGCGTGCACCGTGTGGAAGTCTGTTATGAAAAGCTGTGCAATTTATTTTTTTTTTTTTGGTGAAAACAACACTCATTGTACAGAGTATTGTTCTCCATTATGTATCTAACAGTGGAACTATCGATAATTAAGATACATTTATTCGTACGAAAGAAAGAATAAATAATTATATAAAAATGAAGGGTATGTAAGAAAAAATGCGTAAGTCAGAGGAGACTTTTATCCATATTTTCTATACAGAATCGTTAAAAATTCTCTAAAATATATGGTAATAAATTTTTTTAATTTTTATAAGGAATCAGGTTGGTTATTTTTATCATTTTGATAGTTCTAGGATTAAGAAAATATTGGTTGTAAATATAAACAAAAATATTAACATACGGTAAAATCCGTACTAATATTTCTTCCCGTTTCTCGAACAAAAAAAAAGAAACAAAAAATTCACAAAGAATATTCGTTTTTAAGTGTCCAACATCATTCTCTGTCCACCTCTGTCCAACTTTCCTTAATGTCTGTTGAATTGGCAGAAGTAAATAAAAAAAGCGACACCTCTACTTAAGAAGCTATTAATATTCCACACGAGCATTTCGTAGAGCTATTTATAAGTGTAATTAAACGTAATTGCACGTCACGCTTGTAACGCAGTGTTGTGCTTCGTGATAAATCGCGCGAGATTCGACGCGTCCGCTGGATAAAAGCCTGGCCAATAAGATTATCGAGGGTTTAATTAGTAATCCCCGTTAATTGAAGGGGTTTTAAGTAAATCGTGAGCGTCGCGTGTGGTCCTCTCGGTCTCGAGCCTTCGTCGAGCCTTCGTCCTTCACCTTTTCGAGCTTTTTTGCGCCTCTCTTGTGCAAAGTCTTGTGCAAAGACTTGTGCAAAGTCTTGTGCAGATACCCAAGGTCGATGCGTTCTCTCGTCCCCAAGGTTCTTCCTTCGTAAATTTCCTGGCCTGTCTCCGTCGCTAACGGGATAGTTTTCGATGTTGCTCGGGTGACTAGTTATGCACGCGCAATAAACTTGTCGCGTTGAAACAAGGAGTTGGAAGGAAAGGTATACGTTGCCTACTGTGCGTTGCAACATCGTGTTGTAGTAGCGAGAGATCCGATATTGTCAGTTGGTGATAACGTGGAAATTATAATATCTTATTGTAATTTAATTAACATTTGAACGGCTGCTTAAATTTATCTTCGTTTCTAATCGATGTTTCTTTTCTTTGCAGGTAAGAACGGTAATTTAAATCTTCATCCTTCGATCGATCGCATTCGTCGGCAAGCTTCGATCGTGTGAGTACTTGAGAAATTGAATTAAATTAATTAACTGGGAGACAAAATAGTAGATAACAGATAAGCTTCAGCTTTGAACTCTCTTGGTGTCACGAATCTCTAATCGCGAGGTTTCAAGGTCAAGGACTGTGGATTCTCTGTCTCTTAGATTTCAGTTTCGAGAGTGTAACCCCGAAATCGCTGATGTATAAAAGAATCTAGATAAAAAGCTTCCTTGCGTTTCGTGCCAAAGAACACGGTCTTTAAATGTCAAGATCCGAGGCAAGTAACGAACCGAGTCTCTAGAGAAGCTTCCACCTTGAACGTTCCAACCAGAAAGTTCTAGCCTCGAACGTTAAATATTGAAGCAAGAATCCTTTAAATGACGCCGAACACTTTCACGCAATTACTAAAGAACCCAAAAAATATTTAAAATATATTTAAAATTTATTATATATATTTTTAAATATATTTAAAATGTATCAATTCAACTTCCATAAGATACAAAAAGCATACTTATATCGCTGAAACTTTCAACCCTGCTGTCTTTCTCCGCTACCCTATACATCGTTATGCTATTAAAATTTTGTTCTTTTTAACTTCAAAATATCTTAGATTCCTAACATATACAATATTAAAATAAACGCAAGAATCAAATGCACAAAATCCTACAAAGAAACATTTAAAAAATCACTCGTGTAAAACCAGACTTCATTTCGGGTCATACAGACCCAAGGAAGAGACGAGGAGGGTTAAAACGGTCCTCCAATTGGAAAGTATTCGGCAGACATCTGAGTCACGCGTTAAACTGTGTCAGAAAATCGTCCAGGGAGACTTCTGACAGTGCGTTCCACCGGTTGTTGAATTTTTCGTATTGGCAATTAGCGGCGAGTGCCAGCGACGTCCACGAGGAAGATCCGCTATGCAGAGGGTAAAAAGGAGTTGAAGACGAGACTCGAAGCGTCGAGGAAGAAACGAGACGAAGGAAGGAAAGGAGAGGCGCGGTTCTCCTCAAGTATTTATACATCTTTGCATTCCCGGCTGCCGGGGACAGGGGCTTTTCCTAGTAAACCCGGAATAGATAGCGCGCAGATGAGAGGTTGAAAAGAGGATGGAAAGTCGCTGGTCTCTGCCTCTCGCGAGACTCTCTGCTCGCATTGTTAATCACGATTTGTTTGCTCTCTGCATGGACAGCTCGAAACGTACGAGCATCTGTCTCCTATTGCTTCCCGGAAAGACGATAGGTCTTGTTTGCGAGTACGACTTAGATGTTCGTGGACAGACTTTAGGGATGATAGGAATCGGAGCTGTAAAGGGGTCGGGATTTTGTTGCTCTCGCGCGCGTGGTTCATTTGTCTGGTGAATGAACACGATTTGTGAACGTTCTGTTATTCTGGTTCGCTGTGAATGACTTAGGGGTGTTAATGGAATGTTTGGGGAAACACGAGGTTGGAAAGAGAAATCGTGGCTTGTGTCTTTGATCGTTGAGCAGTTGAGTTTGTGGAGTAGGGTAAGTTGAAGAGCGATGGCCTACTTTTTTTTTTAAAGAATCGGTGCATCGTGAATTTAATCGACGTGTTAGTTAAAAGAAATATGTTCGTCGAAGTAAATCCACGTGGATTTTATATTATTAATATTAATATTTATTATATTTAGGTTACTACTGAAAACAGCTGAAAAATGGAACACTTGGAACGCGGTAGTGGCAGTACTCGATTTTGTCAAAATTTTCTCTTTTCCCTTTTTTCTCGTTGATTATATAATTGCATGAAAAAGAAAATTGGAAATATCGAGAATTCCTCGCGAGAGATAGTTGATTCTCGTCATCAGTACAGACTTTGAGGAATCGGAAACACAACTTTCCCCTCGATGGTCGAACAGAGCTCCTTTCTTCGACACATGTTCCGTCGAAATTTTAACGATCCACCCCCTTTGGAGAACGTTCGTTCGACTATTAATCGTAATTTGTTTTCGTTCCAAGGAGAGTCGAGTGTGTAAGCACCTGTGCGTTCGGAGTTCTCGGAAAGAAAATGATCGCGGAGTGTCGACAACCCCGTGTTGAACGAGAATAATGTTCGACCACGGAGTTTCTTGCCTTTTTAACGCCGATTTGTATCAACGAAGCGGTTCTTTCAGAGCACAGGATATTCCTGTTTGTTTTCTCGAATCTTTACATCTTTTGTTGCTCAGTATTTTCTTGCGCGTTTCACGGTTCTATTTTCAACTGCTCTTTTACGGCTAGAAATATCCTTCCGCTTGAATTTCAACTTAAAGTTTAAAGAAGTTTTTGCCGATTTTATTTTTGTAATTGTCGTATCGGTTACGGAAAATTTCAAAGTATTCGCGCAACGTGCTCAACGTGTTCGCTGGTTCTCGATTTATCAGAAAGCAATATTTCGGAACAAGATTGACGACGATGGAGTATTGAAAAATGGAAGGAAAAAAAGAAGAAAAAAAAAAATCCCAACTACCGGCTGGAATAATATCGAATGATTTATTACCGTTTGCAGCGTAACATCCACTCTGCTTGATTTTCGTAAGAGCAATAATTCTTTCGTTCTTCGGAAAGCAGAGGAGTTTATCATGTCTCTACTCGTTACGTTTTACTTACTTTTCAAACACCTGCTGCAGCATTACAGGAAAAACTCCTGAGAACGTCCACGGTATTTTGCCAGCGAAACTTTGTGATTTATTTATACTTGAACGACGTCTTCTTCGGCTTGGTAAACGATCTCTCCTTTGAGACATCGTTTGAGCCTACCTTTTCCTGCATTTCTTTTTTTATTAAACTTCGAATTTATTTCACAAGTCGTTCCTCTTAATTATCGATCAAAGTTCTCGGGAATATTATTGAACTTCGAATCAAACTTGAGAGTACCAATTACCTGGTTGCGGATGTTTATGCAGTTACGGGAAATTTTGAAAGCAGGAAAATACACAGATCTCAGATACCAAGCAAAAGCATATAAATAAACCTAACATAATACTCTGTATAACATCTAACTTCTATTTTTTAAAATTATATTCCTAAAAATATGAATTTGCATGGAAATTTACAGTGCATAAATTAGAAACTGCCAATCGACGTGTAGTGTGTATCGTATAAGCATTTATTTTCCTCTCTTTTCTCCTTTTTTAAAAGTTCAGTTTACATGGTAAACATTCTCACAAAAAAAAATAAAAAAATAAAAATAAAAATAAAAATAAAAATAAAGAAAAAGAAAAAAAGAAGAAAGGAAAAAAATCATTAACGAAAACCTCTTCCACGCTGATTTTATGGTTGCGCGAGCAAAGGTATGAATAATAACGAATTCGAAAGGGCATTCTTTTATTAAAATATCGAGGTCCGAAGCACCTGTCGCTCGTAGAGGGTGAATGAAACGTGCAAAGAGTAGAAGACGAAGGCACGTTAAAAGGTATCCGCAGAAGTTACACGGGTATGACATTGGCCGGATACGCGGATCGTGTACGTTGGATCGGTGCAATCTGCGCCGAGTGCATGCCTCTCTCATGTGTCTATGCAAATACGCGTGCTGCAGCCTTAAAGAGAGGCTCGCCTCGTTAAATTATATTTAAAGCGGCTGAAACGTTCGAGCTGGTTAAATTATCCCCGGCTCCGTCGTCGGCGTTCCTCGCGCAACACGTTCTTCTGTAATCGCTAATAATTACGGAATAATTTGTGCGCGCTTGCGTGAAGGCTTTCGCTTAAGAATTTGTCTCGTGTCCGCGGATTTATACAGTCGACGGTGAGAGTCGAGTTTGTTTCAATTTGGAGGCCAGAGGATATTACAGTAGCATTTGGTTTATTTGTTTTTCTTTTGGGTACTTTGATTTTTGATTCTTTTTTTTTTTGGTAGTTTAATTTTGTATTCCTTTTTTTTTGGGGGTAGTTTAATTTTTGATTCATTCTTTTTTAGGAATATTTTTTTGGAGGAGTACACGTATACTTTAGAAATGATTGAGAATCAATTTTGTATTTTTGATATTTTTCCATGCGTTTAAATTAAATATTGGAGAATTCTTGTTTTTATTGTGCAGTTCTTATATAATAAAAATATTTTATAGAGCCGCTCTCGATTTGCAAAACAAATTTTCCGACCAAATAAGCGTTCAAATTAGAAAGAAGCGATCTAATTTTTTACTTGTATTTTATTTATAAATCGATTGGAACTCAACAAAATGAAAAGAAAAGAAAAAGAAAAAAAATTAAAAAGCGTTAAAAGTGTAGCAAAAATATAACATTCACGTATATGGTCATAAAGCGTAAAAAAAATGTTCCAAAATAAAGGTGCACGTATGTGCCTGAGTGCTACTCAAATTCACCAACGACCAACTTGTTTTCAGACCATCCACGTTACCACGTATTTTCACAGAGTTTTCCAGCTGAAACTTGCGATTCGTTTACGCGACCCTTCTGCCCAGTGACTCTTCCTGACCATAGAACATCCGGCTTGTTAAACTGTTTAAGGGCAGAGTCGTTAAATCGTCCCTACCTGTTCGCGAGAGCGTTCGTTGAAGCGAAACGTCTTGCAAGAACGCGTCTTGCAATCGCGGACGGGTGCAGGTGCAAGGCAATTAGCAACCCCTTGTTCTTGCGTAATGGCGAACTCTGTCGCTGGAAAGTGGCCGGGATCGTAAATTATATTATTTCACTGCTGCGTAATGCACGGAGGCAATGAATAGAGTGCAAGTTGGTTCGTGCGAGGAAGATCTAAGTCTTCGTAAACAGTTTGCCCAAATAAGGTCCCTGACATTGGAGCAAGTGTTGCATTTTCTATTGAAAGTACGCTAAGTAATTGCTAAGCGAGTGGATATCTTTTTAATCTATGGCTTTCTTTAACGTGGATACTTTGTATGAAATTACAGAAAATTATTAAGTAGAGGAAGTGTATCAGAGACGAACTGTATGAGTTTTATTGGATCTCTAACTTACTCTGTTTTTTTTTTCTTTTATTTTTTTTACTAAATTTGAAAATGTTCTTTACTATGATTTTTTTTTTAAGTAGATCATGGGAAAGCTTGTTTATTTTTCAATACTGAAAAATAAATTTTAATTCAAAGACGAATAAAGTTATACCGGTAAAACTTTGTTCCAATTCCTCTAATCTTCATTAACCCTTTCACTACGGTGCTCTTAGAATTGAAAGAGCTCTTGGTATACCAAACGATACAGTTTTTATCGATATAACAAAGATATACATAGCAAAGTTTAAGTATATCGTTTAATGAATGATGGCGGATCATATGTAAATGAAAATATAAATAATTCTATGGTACAGAAAACGTCTATGCACGCTTTTATCGGATGACTACATTTTTAAAAGCGTATACATACGGTCTTCGTAGCGAAAGGATTAATCCTTCAGCTGCGTGTGTGGTTTATAAACCACTTTAATTTTATATCACCGAAGTGATATTCTATTTTAAAAGATTTTTTTTATTCTATTTACTTTACTTTTATTTCAGCGGTATATAAGCCACAACCGCTACTTGATGTTAGCAAAAATTAACATGTTTCTATACCACACCCGCCTCTGGCTATAATTTTAGTATGAGGTTTATAAATCACACACAGAGTTAAAGGGTTAAAGCAATAAATGTGAATTAAAACGGAAATTATTACACGATCGGCGAAAGAATAAATGGAATCGGTTAATGCTCGTCGTGTTTCGCCCGAAACGTGAAAACATTTTGTTCAACTTTGTAATTGCTTTATTAACNTCGATATAACAAAGATATACATAGCAAAGTTTAAGTATATCGTTTAATGAATGATGGCGGATCATATGTAAATGAAAATATAAATAATTCTATGGTACAGAAAACGTCTATGCACGCTTTTATCGGATGACTACATTTTTAAAAGCGTATACATACGGTCTTCGTAGCGAAAGGATTAATCCTTCAGCTGCGTGTGTGGTTTATAAACCACTTTAATTTTATATCACCGAAGTGATATTCTATTTTAAAAGATTTTTTTTATTCTATTTACTTTACTTTTATTTCAGCGGTATATAAGCCACAACCGCTACTTGATGTTAGCAAAAATTAACATGTTTCTATACCACACCCGCCTCTGGCTATAATTTTAGTATGAGGTTTATAAATCACACACAGAGTTAAAGGGTTAAAGCAATAAATGTGAATTAAAACGGAAATTATTACACGATCGGCGAAAGAATAAATGGAATCGGTTAATGCTCGTCGTGTTTCGCCCGAAACGTGAAAACATTTTGTTCAACTTTGTAATTGCTTTATTAACTGGCACCGGGCGATTGTCCACGATAAAGTGGCGCAACGAGGCGAGATAATTTTCAATAAACAACGAGCCACGCGTATTTGCATAATTACTAACGGCTCGGCAAATACGAATTCGCCCAATGTTTCTTCTTCATCCATTTCGATGAATTTGATTCAGCAAGCGAACAGCCCTTTTCGCCGCTACCAATTTTATACACGACGTATCCATTGCATCTCGGATTTGAAAAATTCCAGCAGAATCTGTTCCGGTTGGCAATTTCTTCCTCGTTGCCGCGGACGAGAACTTTCTCTCGGAAGAAAAAGCATCGCCTGCATCTGGCAGGTTCTTCTGCAAAGCCAAGGTTTTTCCTTCGGGATGGAAGCTTCTTTTGATCTCTTCCAAACCTCCTTCCACTTTCACCGTTATTCGTAATCCAATGTAAACATGCCGAGAAGAAGCTCTGTTAGACGAGGATATGTTCTTCCGCTGAAAAGGAGCCATGGTAT